>CM031239.1:589853020-589860520 GCA_018340775.1 Taxus wallichiana var. yunnanensis | reverse complement strand
TGATCCTCATCCACCACCCAACAAAATAAAATAATTCCTCATGGAATCTTCTCATGAGCCATTGGTAGATTTTTTTGGTTTTCCAAAATAAGGGAGTTCATACAACTGGTAGACCCCTACCTTCTTCAACAAATTCTCTCTAGCATCGTCATAGATGGGCATATCATCAACAATTGTTCGTTTATTGTATTTCTTATTTAGCAACATGTCTAACTCCTCCTTGTTATCAATTGTTTGATGATTATAGTCACTCACTTTGCTTCAGTGCTGATATGAGAATCCCAATCCCATCCCATGATTACTTCTTCTAGATACTACATCTTAGAAAATTTTCTTTCGGGGGTATCCTCTATCTCGAATTTGGTCTCTACCTTCTTCTTCCCCTTTGTCCTTGCTCCAGGTGCTCTCCTTGGTGCCATAGTAAGAAAAGGGTGTTCAAATTTTTATGTATGTCAAGTTATGCAACCCAAAGTCCCGTGCCCTAGCTCAAAAACACATGCCCTAGCTTCTTCTCAAACCCTGATGCTCTATTTCTCCTTTCTCGCACACCTTTGCTTCACTCAAACCCTTCTCTAATGGGAATGCAAGCCAATTTCATGCACACTTTTGTTATCCTCACCTTGGTTTCTCAGCTCTCTGCACTTTAACGCATCTCACTTGGCTCATTCACAAATAGCTCACTCAAATACTCATAATCACAAAGGTAAAATTGAACATACATCCCATCCTTATATAGATTTTGAAAAATTTATCACATTTATTTCTCCTCCACCTACCACCGATCCTCACATTAACTCACCATTTACCAACTTTTCCACACAATACATTTGTGTGCCACAATCATAACCTTCTAGCACGCATTTCTACCTCTTGGCTACATACCTCCTTTTGCACGCTCCCATGTAGCGAAGTACTTTTCCACTGTGCCTTCCTCTAAGTAGTTTCCACGGCCACAACTTACCTCATGTTACACTGTGCGTTCATTTTTTTCTCACCTATGGTCTTCATTAGGAGAAATTTTCTTTCTAGTAAGCACCTTTCCATACCATCTGCACAAATATTTCCTTATGCATACCCAAATTTGGATGACAACTACCCCACACTAAGGGTATCATTCCTCTGCACATGAAAACACTTTAGATTTTAATCAATTAGCCTTCGACACGCAAGTGTGCTTATTACACATAACAAAGAACTAAATTGACAAAGCATAATGACAATGAAGGAAACACATCTAAAGGAAATATAGTAAGGGAAATCTAATCTAAATGGAAATATTTCCTTATTACAAACACCAAGTAAATTATTTATAGTAGGGCTTCAACCTACTCCCATTGAAGTAACCGAGAAACCATGTTCCATCAAGTGCCTCTAACTGGAAAGCGCCTAAGTCAAGTATATGAGTGATAACATATGGTCCCAACCAATGCACCTTAAGATTTCTTGGGTGGCGCAAAAACTTTGAATCATAAAGAAGCACCATCTGCCCAACCTCAAGTTTCTTGTCCCTGATGTGCCTATCATGCCATGCCTTCTGCCTGGATTTTTCTTGCTTCTGACTCCATCATGCTATAACATGCCTCTCATCCAACTGAATTAACTTGTCAATTATTTCTTCCAATCCTTTCTCATTAGCTAGACCTCCTGCACGTGCAATATGTAAAGAAGGTAACATGAATTCCATGGGAAGAACTACCTCTCCCCAAACACCAACTGAAAGGGTTTTTCCTTATTCAACCATTTTTGTAGGTTGTTCTATATGCCCAAAGCACAACATAAACTTTATCATCCCAGTCCTTCCTTCCAACATCACAAATTTTTGTCAATGTTGGCTCAATATCTTATTAAAAGCCTCAACAGTCCCATTTTCTTGGGGGTGATAGGGTGTTGTCTTATGGTGTGTAACCATAAATTCATCCAATAATATCCTAATGGTCTCATTAAGGAAATGAGTGCCTCTATCACTTGTCAAACTTAAAGGACATCCATACCTAGTAATAATATTTTCCCACAAGAACCTTTCTATTGTTGTAGCCATTGTACAATCCTTCATAGGTGCTTTGCTTTTTCCACCTTGTAAGATAATTTGTACAAGTGATGATGTAGCGCATTCCAGTTCTATGCGTGGCTGGGAAAATAGGACCCACAAAGTCAATTTCCCACTTCTCAAAAGGTTCTATGCTAGTAATAGGTCTCAAATTCATTTCATCTCTCTGCCTAGGTTTTTCAAGGCACTGAAAATGATCACACGCCTTAAAATATTATTTACAATCCTTATACAAGGTCTTCCACCATAAACCAGCTAGTAGAATCTTGCGCATGGTGGCATCCCCTACGTAGTGTCCACCTATGATACCACCATGAGCCTCCTCCATAATTTTCATATGTTCATGCTCTAGTACACATCGGCGCAAGACTTCATCTCGGCCTAGTTTGTATAAGTCACCACTGATCAACATGAAAGGTGCAACATGAATTGCAAGTTGTTTCTTTTCTAAGGCCTTCATTCCTTCGGGTGCCATACCTGTGCATAAAAAGACAACAATATCCTCTAATTTCGAGGGCGTGCGGTTCAACATGTATAACCGTGCATCCGAATTGTATCTTCAATATTCTACGCCTCCTCTCCTAATTAAATCCTTGATAAATAATGTGCGCTAGAATTAATTTTTCCTTGCTTTACCACAATCAGTAAAGTCAAACTCCTAGAATAATAGAACCCATTGGCATATGCACCCCCCCTAAATACAGGGATTTTCACCAAGTATCTCAATGCCATGTGATCTGTATAGAAAAAAAAGGTGTTGCTAACAAGTACTATCGGAACTTATGCAACACGTAGATCATTGACAAAGCCTTACACTCCATAGTTGTATAATTCTATTCTACAGAGTCAACTTTTTGCTAGCAAAGCAAATAGGATGATCTATAATACCTTCTCTAGGTTGAGATAGAACTACGCCAATGGCCATGCTAGAGGCATCCACATGTACATGAAAAGGTATATTCCATGAAGGAAAACGCAGAATAGGCATCATAGTAAGCCTTTCCTTCAGCAAGCATCGAACGAATGCGTTCTCCCCCAATAGAAATTTCCTTTACCCTTTAATAAATCCTTCAAGGGCATGAAAATCTTAGAATATCCTTTGATAAATTTTCTATTAATACCCTATGTGGCCCAAGAATCCACACACCTCACTCTAACTAGTAGGCTCCTCCAAGCCTAAGATGACTATAACCTTAGCTGGATCTACTAATAAACCTTCCTTGCAGATGATATGCCCTAGAAGAGTTCCAAAAGGTGTAGAAAATACACACTTATTGATATTTAAAGAGATGTTTAACTATCTGCACCTCTGAAACATTAACCTCAAATTGTCACAATGATCCTTGACAAGCCCATACATGGTCCAATCATCCAAGTAAACCTGTAAGAATTTGTTAATAAAATCCTGAAATACTTGAACAACAATGCGCAAAAATACTGGAGGCACATTCTTCAATCCAAAGGGCATCACTGTGTATGAAAAAATTACCCATTTAATGGTGAAAGTTGTCTTCTCTTGATATTATTTAGCAAGTATTACTTGATGATACCCAGAAAATCCATTTGTAAAAGAGTAAATTTCACGCCCTTACAACGCCTTCCAATATTTATTCGAATGGTGTAGGGAAAGGATCAATCACACATGGAACATTCAACTCCATGTAGTCCAAAAAATCCCAATTCTTCCATCTTTCTTTATGCTAAACACCATAGGGATAACCCAATCTGATTCCTCTATGGGCTTAATGATGCCAAATTTCAACATCTTGTCAATTTCTTCTTTAAATTTTACGTGCAGGTTAGGGTTCATCCTGTATGGTATTTTCCTAACCGAGAGTGCACCTTCCTTTAACTTAATTTTCATCTCACCCAAAGATTTATGTAATCCTTTCAACTCATGGTAGCCTCTAGGAAATAGGTCTTGGAAATCACGTAATAACTCAATTATCTTAGCCACTTCAAAGTCAGACTAGTAATCTCTAATTATGGCCTCCTTAGGTTTAGCATTCATTCGAATGTTCACTTTCTTTGTCTTCATAGGTTCATGGTAGGCGTGCCTTCTCATCCACACTATCTAAGACCTCGCATGTACCCTCTGAATGATCTATGTCCAAATTTTCCACTTCTTCATCATCCACCATGTAGACCATCTTTCCTTTCTCCTTCTTTAGGCAAGCATGCTCAAGTAGTTTTGCATCTATCTCATCTACTTCTTCAAAATGTGCTTCTAGGTCTGACTCACCAAGTAACTCCTGAATGAGTTCTTTAGATTTTGCACTATCTCCCATAGTCAAGCATTCATAACATGTAATGCCTCTTTCACTTGGAGGTTTAGTGGAGAAGTAGTCAAAATTTTGGATCATACCTGTAGTCAAGTCTTTCCAATTTCTAGTCTCTCTATTCAACTCCGCATAAACATACCATGTGCATGCGCAACCTTACAAGGTGAAATAAAGTTTGTGCACCCACAACGAAGGTGGTAAAGCTTCTTGCCCCTCTTTCCAGAGTCTCTCACACTACGAACGTGGCTAAACAAGATTATTACCATGATATTCATATATTTGAGTAGGTGCATTACTTCTGAGAAACCTTGCTGATAGGGCAATTCTCACCTCTCTCCATTCTATGAGATTATCCCTATGAACCATCCACCAATGCGTTGTTGTCCCATACAGGTATAAACTAACATGTTCCTTCTATCCACCTGATCCTTCCATTGTACTTCCATGGCTCACATGAATACCTTAGGGTTTCCTTCGCTAGTGTATCGGGGTACTAGGTTTGTGACCTAACTACCTAACACAACGTGGCTTGCTTACACACGTGAAGCATGTGCTTCTTACCTCACGCCCAACCATCTCATAGGTGCCATGTGCTAAATTGTCACAGAAATACTTGTAGTATCACTAATGGACTATGAATCATCCCACTGGAGAATTCCTTCTTTAGATGGCTCAAGCACTTCTGGATCTCGAATGGTGCGCACATAAATTCTATTCAGGTATTTCTTCACTTAAAGGCTCAACATAAGGTGTAGATTTTCCATCTGTCAAAGGGATAATAAATTGCTCCTCCTTGTTCTCAAAACTGATATATCCCTTGTTGAAACATAGATCAACATTATTTGCATAACACCAAGGATTCCCAAGTAGATCTGGGAAGTTGTCCACTTCTACGAGCGCCAAAACCTCAAAATCTCCAATGAACTTAGCCCCCTTTATGGTGATTGATGCATCTTTCAAGATTCTAATTGGCGTGGCCTTAGTCTAATTTTCCATAAATAGTACATTAGAGGATGGTTGCAATGGAGGTCTACCCATCTGAACCCATGCATCTAAAGTAAGAACATTCACTTCGCACCCATGTCAATCAAAATATTACTCAAAATCCATCCATCCACAACAACATTCAGAGTGATCTCCTTGTTATTGTCCAAACTATGATGAGGGAGATTAACATGCAAAATTTGTCATCTATTCTCAATACCAACACGTAGAGTGTTTCCTTTTAACCAACTCCCTAGTAATGAAATAATGTTCTCATGACGTAGTATTTTGCATACTTCTTTCAGATCATCAACATACAAACTGGAAATTTAGTTACCTTCTTCTTTCCAAATTTCTATGATTATTCCTTTAAACATTGTATCTCACCCTACATATCTTCTAGCACCTCCATGGTTTCTGATAAACCTCCTTTTGATGTGTAGGGTTTGGATATTTTTCATGTAAAACCTCCTCCTTAGTAATGGTAGGCTTCTGTTGTAATGTTTCTCTAGTGCGCACAACCTCAATGCGTGTAGTAATCTTCACAGGTACCACCTTAGGATCCGGTGCTAACTTCAACATCCATTGGTTTTCCACGGGCGCTATATTCTAACCATCCCTACATCCTTGTTTTCTTATTTGTGCTTCTTGCTTATATGTTCATATAAATTCTAGGCACTCTTCATAGTTATGATTCTTTCTATAAAAAGAATAAGTAACGTTTTGAGGATACTCCCACATGTAATGGTCAAGGGATCCACATGTATAACATGTTCCATGAGGGAACTCACCTCGTCCACTACCACAACCTTGATTTATGAATGCACCACGATATCCTTGACCTCTACGGCATCCTCGACCTCTATCACGACCTCCCTCAAAGCACCCTTAATTATAATCATAGCGCCCTTGAGTGTGATCATGATCATGTTTCTCACTTTTATCCTTATAACTATTCACAACTCTAGTTTGTCGTACACCAATATCAATGGCATCATGGATATGATCAATCAACCTGTAATCTTTAGTATTGTGAGTTGTGGACCAGAAAATATTACAGTAATAAGACACGTTCTTCCTTATCATGCATTGTAATAATGGGCAACAAATCACATCATGGTCTAAATGACATATCTCAAAATCCAATAACAAGGAGCACACCGATCTATGAGGAAAACTATCCTTAGTATGCCCTTATACTTCACAATCAATATGCACCAAATTCTAGTGCATGTCTCATGTGTTGTATTGGCTAATAGTTTCTCTAACTATTTTTCCATGAATGCAATATGAGCTTCCAAGAATGTGCTTATTCTAGTGTCTATGCTCCCAACTTCCTCAGCACACAAAGCTGCTTCAAGTGCTTCATACAGATCCATATATGTCTTATGGGAGATCATCCTCCTAAAAGGCATGATCAGACCTCCGACAAACCATTTTACATGTTGACATGCATGGATATCATAAGAAAGTTTATACAAAAGTGTTTTGAAATGAGCATCATATTCCCAAACACTCTCAATAGTGTCCTTCTTGATATCCTTGAGTGCTCTTATACTTTTCTACTCAAACTCAGGGATATATAAATTCTTTGATGAAATCATCTCGTAATGCCGTATAATCCACACAAGTCTGATCATGGTAAAACTTATTGTACCAGTTGTGCGCACGTCCCTGCAACGTAGTTACAAACTGACTAGACATATGCTCTAAAGCTGTAATTACTTTCACACCACAAAGATCTCACACATATGGAAATTCTCAACAACATTTTCTATTCCCTATACTCTGGGAGATGAAGTGACATCTCCATGTAAATATTATGGGGCTGGTGAGGACCATGCCCACTAGATCCATAACCTCCTATGTTACCTCCGCCTCTAGATCCACCAGATCCTGAGCCACCCGTGCCTCCTAATCCACCTCATGTAATAGGAATTTCTAGAGGTTACACACTCGCCTTGTGTCCTAACAAAGTGGTGCAAACTGAACTCCCACAGGTTTGCGAAGTTGCACTACCACTAGATGTGAGTCCAAATTTTTGCACACTTGTGTTTTGTGCTAAAACGCGCCTGAAAGGGTACCTCCAACTAGACCTTCAAATAACAAGGAAGAATTCCTCCTGGCCATAAAGGTACTTGTTATTTGATTTACTCCTAAAATTTCTGATAAGTCAATTTTACCTCT
>CM031239.1:587124882-587202920 GCA_018340775.1 Taxus wallichiana var. yunnanensis | reverse complement strand
CCACTTGCAATGCCACTCATGATTTTCTTTCCATAATTAAAAATACATTCATGCTCTAGCACACACCGGGGTAAAACTCATCTCACCCTAGCTTGTATAGGTTGCCACCGACCAAAACGTTATGTTTCAGGAGCCTATTTTCATGTTAGAGTATGGTACACCTTCCATGTGTTACACTCACTGGGTATTTTATAGCGGTCCCGCCGCCGAGTGAGCGGGTCGGGGTTCGGGGGGTAACTGATATGGGCTGTTTGGGCCCATGGTTTTTTCGTCTTTTGCCCATTGTTTGATACCCTGCGATTTTGTATCAAATTGCTGAAGCGGAGCTTGTCTATTTATATGGTCTTATGCATATGATAGATGATAGACAAGCAAATGTATTACAGATGTGCTTTGGAATTCGTGTGTGAATTTCAGAGAGTTTGTTGCGCATAGCCCAAACGGATCTGGGTATTGTATTGAGAGAGTGGAGGCTTGTAATAAAATCAGAGCAAGTGATTCTTGGTGGACGAGCCAAAATTGGGTGAACCACGTTAAATCTTGTCTCTCTGTGTTGTGTTATTTATTACGCACTTTTTTTGCGATCTCGTAATATTTTCGCATATTAGTTTCTACTATTACAATTCTCGTAAGGGATTATTCCATATATATTTATCCCTTATTTCTAACAAAAACATAAGGGTGTGGTGATTATAGCCAACCACTTCTTCTCTAGAGCCTTCATTCCTTTAGGTGTCACATTCATTCAGTAACAAAACAAACATATCTTCCAAATCGAGGGTGCATGTTGTAATTCGAACAATTTTTCATTTTTCATTGTGTCCTCAATGCTCTACGTGTCCTCACTCGAATCAATTCATGATAGATTATTAGGTCCTAAATCTCTCTCCCCGGTTTGACTACCACTAAAAAGTTGAATTCTTGAAATAGAAATATCCACCGTGATATGTGCCATTACAAAACTGATCTTGTTCACAAAATACTTAAGTTCCATTTGATCAATATAAAATATAAATAGAGTGGGCGGCCATTTAGTATTGCAATGCATAACCATCATTGACGACAATGCTTCACGCTCCATTTTTATGTAATTCTTCTCCAAGTTAACTGCTTTCGCTTAAAAACACAAAGGGTGATACGAAATACTTTCTCAAGACTATGTTAACACTACTCCTATTACCATCCCTGATGCATCAACATGCACATGAAAGGGATTTTCCCATGAGGGAAAGCGCTAAATGGGCATGTGAGTAATTTTCTCTTAATGTGTCAAAATCCATCTGTTGTGCCTCACTTGAATAGAATCTACTCTCATTTTTCAACAAATCCTCCAATGGCATGGAGATCTTGGCATAAAATTTGATGAATTTTCTGTAGTAACCCATATTCCCTAAGAATATGTGCATCGCACTTGAATAATATGATCCTCCATGTCGAAGATAAAAACTTTGGGAAGATCTACCAATAAGCCTTCCTTGCAAATAATTTGACCTGACAATGTGTCAAAAGGAGTGGAAAAGACACATTTCTTAATGTTTAGAGAGATAGTTAACTGTCTACACATCTCAAACATCAATATGAAGTTTTCAAAATGATCTTTTACCAACCCATACACCGTCCAATCATCCCGGTAAACTTACATAAATTTATGGATGAAGTCTTGAAATGATTGCACCAAAATTCGTGAAAATATAGTAGGTGCATTCTTAAAACCAAAGGGCATAACCGTATAAGAAAAATTCTCCATTCGGTGGTGAAAGTAGTCTTCTCATGGTCCTTCTACACAATCCTTACCTAGTGATAACCTGAGAATCCATCTGTAGAAGAATAGATATCCCACCCTGCTACACCTTCCAAGATCTCTTTAATAAACAGGGTTGGAAAAGGATCTATGACACATGCAACATTCAAATATCTGTATTCTACATATATCCTTATCCTCCCATCCTTCTTGATACTAATCACCATTGGGCTCACCCATTCAAATTCTTCAATTTCTTCAATGATTCCAGATTCTATCATCTTATCAATATCCTCTTTAACTTTTATGTGTAAATTCATATTCATTCTATAAGGTAATCTGCTTTCTAATTGGGTGCACACCTTACTTCAAATTTATCTCGCATTTCTCTCAATGAGTGATGAACTTATTTTAACTCATAATACCCACATACAAATCTTGGAAGGCATATAGTAAAGCTTAATTATCTTTCAAACCTCTGGTCCATCCAATAATATCTAATGACAAATTATTTTTGCTTTGCATTCCGTACTAATGGTGACCTTCTTACCAGGCGTTTTATAGGGCTCATGGTAAGCACGTGCTTGTTCATCTACACTTACCAAGAATTTTTGCATACCTTATGTATGATCAACATCTAATTTTTCTACTTCCTCATCCTCTATCTCAGACACCTAACCTTCCCTTTTCTTTAATCCTGAAGGTGTGCTCAAACTGTATCTCCTTCATTTCTCCTTCCTCAAAGTGCGCTTCTGCCAGGGTTCCCTAGAAAATAGACGCATTCGATATTCGGACATAGCACAATCTCCCAGAGTAAGGTGTTTGACTACCTGCAACACCTCGTTCACCATATGGCTTAGGACTTAGATACTCAAAATTTTGAATAATATATTTTTCCAACTCTTGCCAGCTTTTCATCTAAGGACATAGTTCCAAATGGATATATCATGTGCGTACACAACCCTGCAAGGTGGAATAGAAATTATGTACCCATAGTGAGGGAGGTAAGGCTTCCGATCCTATCATCTAGGCTCTCTCACCTTCCTGGACGTGGAATGAGGTGGATTCCTTCCCATCATAGTCACATATTTTATAGGGTGTATTGCTTCAAAAGAAACTTAACAAAAGAACATGATTATCACTTCGCATCATTCTAGAATATTGTATTGATGAGTTTCCCACCAATGTATTGTTGTTGCATTTAAGGTATAAGTTAGCATGTTCCTCCTTTCTGCTTGACATGTCCATTGGATCTCCATCATGCACGAAAGACATTAGGTTACCTTCCCTAGTATAACTTGGTATATATCTTCCTCTCAAGTGCCTAACTAAGCGCACTTCGTAGTAACTTGAGTTACAAATTCCTTTAATTATCTTCCCAAATTTCTTGATTATAGGTCCCATGCGCCCAATTTTGCACGTAATACTAGTTGTATCACTTATCTAGGTCCTCTTCTCCTAAAGGCTCTACATAAGGCATAGACCTCCCATCTGTTAGTGGAATAATGATGTGCTCCTCTTTGTTCTCAAAACTAATGTATCCCTTATTAAAGCACAAGTTAGCATTATTCACATAACACCAAGGGTGTTTGAGTAATGTTGGGAAATTATCTACCTCAGCAAGTGCTAAGACTTCAAAATACCTAGTAAACTTAGCCCTTGAATGGTTATGGAAGCATCCTTCAAGACTCGATGGGAATATCCTTTGTCCTGTTCACCATATACAACACATTTGAAGAGGGTTGTAATGGAGGTCTCCCCATCTGATTCCATGCATCCAAAGTAAGGACATTGACCTTTGCACCCATGTCAATTAGTATGTTTCAAGAGCCATCCATCAATAACCGCATTCAACATAATTTCCTTTTCATAATCAAGACTATGAGGGGGAAGATTAGCATGTAAGACCTACCTCTTGGACTTATCTCCCTCGTGCAATACCTTTTCTCTTAACCAATTTCCTAACAGAGGGATAATGTTTTCCTGGTGCAACATCTTACACACTTATCGTACCTCATCCATGTCTTTTGAGGGATCTCAAGATTCTTCACATAATCTAACTTCTACGATTGCTCCTTCAAACATTGAAAATATCCTTATGGGATCCTAATCACTTCCATGGTCTCTTGGTAAACCTCTTTTTTGATGGGTAGGATAAGGATATTTCTGTATAATACTTCTTTTCTTGTAATGAGTGTCATCTAATTTAGTACTTCTCTTGAACGTGAAACCTCAACGCATGTAGTTACTAGCTCTTATAACGAGTTCTAACTTGGGGTTAAGCACCACCCTAGGTATCCATATCGAGTCAATTATCTTCACACTAATCATCCGTACGCATTTTTCCTTCTTCTGGTCTGTTCTCATGTGGTCATACAATTCAGTGGAACTTCTCATATTACAAAATATAATATATTAGTGCTCCATTAGTAAATAATAATTACGTGAAGTAATTATTATGTTGTAAGTATGTGTTAGTAAATTGTTATTAGTTGTTATATAAAACAACAATAACAATTATATTTGGTTAGTGTGTTAGAAACAACTCACATAAGTTAGTGAGTTGTTATAACTACTTCCTATTATTTAGAAAATATATTTCCTATATATTTTTATGTTTCTGAATAGAGATATATAGAAATTATTATTGTGTATCTAGTGTATTATCTAGTTTTGTGCTTTCATCTAGTATCAAAGCATCGTGGGATTCTGAGAATTGTTTGGGGCAGATCTGTGTTATTGGTTGCCCCTATGTATGGAAATTTATTGATATGAGAGGATTTTAGATTTCTAGATATTAAACCAGATCAAGACACTTTTAGCGATTAATAACATTTTGTTCGTGTTTCCTTGGATGCATATGAAAATATAAAGAGATTCATTGTTGACATTACAGTTTGGAATAGTTGTACCCACGGATTTTGCTGCGTGATCTGTATCTCTAACACTACAGATCCATTTATTTTCTCTCTCTGCATGGTCTATGATTTGGCCATTTCAGCATACAATTTCTCTTTGTGTTGATCTCTGAAATCTCAGGTTCTCATCGATCCACCATACTGCATGCACCTGCATCGACTGTGTGTTCATTGCGTCAACCTCAGGCTTCTCCACCACTGTTTTGCATTAAAAGACACATTTTTTCAAAAGATACTTGCGCCTCTATCCATTCGTTAAGGTCTGGTGGCTGTACATGTTTTGGTTTGTGGGCATATCCAACCACAACCATCAAGATCCATTGAGACTGAAATTGCATATCTGTTCATAGCTCATGTACGCGTGGAATGCTTTTTGTGCCCAATAATTTCTCCTTCACAGTCGAATTAAATTTTATGTTAGGTACCAGCTCACACTGTACCGTAAAGATTTGAATGATCCATGTATTCTTATTTCTGAGAGAGCATGTGCATTTCAACCAAAATTTTGAGCTTGGAAACATGGTATCTATCAGTGCATTGAATAGCCTCCCATTCCTGACTCCGTGTGAGAAAGGCCTTCTGAATCAACTTTAGTTCGACATCTTTTGGGTCGATTGAACCCTAAATGAACCATGCATGTGAATTGAAGCTTGAAAGAGACGCGGGGTCAAAGAAAGAGTCTTAGGTACATAATAGTAAGTATTGTCCAGCCAATAGAGTCGATTTAAGTTGTTATTCTAAGTCTTTTATTTTTAGTATCAAAAGTTTTAGTATAACCATGTTTACGTGTTCAACCAATATCAAAGCATTATTTTACATTTGATATTTAGGATTCAATTGAGTATTATTTAAAAAGTAATAATTATAATTACTTTTTAAATATTGTTAATTAATCGTGTTTTGTATTTCCTAGGTCTATATTCCTATCCAAGGTAAATTTCAAAGTCATGTTAAATGTCAATTAGTCTAAGTATTGTATATATGTCAAAATAGTGAATTTTTGTGTTCATTAAAGTGTCTCAAATATGTTATTTTAGGAAATTTGTATCCGTATTTTTTGTCTTGTGGAGTCATTGAAAAAATTGTTAAAATAAAAAAATTTGCCTCACTGTTCAATAATTGGATGCATTTTTGCTTGTATCACGAATTCCAAATTGTGGAGGTTATTTTTTGAGCTTCATGATCACATTTGGCCAAGTTAGCACCATCACCTGGAGGTGGGAGGAATCGGAGATTGGAGGTCATTCAAGCGACCTCTCGTCGATTTCCTAACGATGGGGGTGCATACGGCTTTGGTGACATGTGTGTGTGTGTAATTTGATTTTAGTGCTTCTAGTGCGGTACAATTTGCAGTTTTCAATAAGTGGAAATTTCACATTGAGGGGGGGAACATGATCCAATGTTCCATTTCCATTATGTCACTTTTTCTATGTATGTATGAGCAAATGATTTCAAACATAATTTCCTATGTTATTCCTTACGAGTGAGATGTGATGAGGGCTAAGAATGGTACTTGGCATATCATGATGTGGTTACAGGTAAACCACTTGAAAACCTTCATTTATGGTTTTTGGTAAACCAATAGCAAAACTACCATTCTTGGTTGTTGGTAATCAATTTAAAACCATCCCTTTGTGGTTTGTGGTAAACCAATGCAAAACCACCATTATCGGTTTTTGGTCAACTGTTTGCAAAACCATCCTTGAGGTTTTGATTATCCTGTGAAAATCACCAGATCATGAGCAGGTGCAAGTACAAAAGTAGGTTTTCCCCATGTTCGCACTAAGGGGGGAATGTTAGGAAATATAATATATTAGTGCTCCATTAGTAAATAATAATTATGTGAAGTAATTATTATGTTGTAAGTATGTGTTAGTAAACTGTTATTAGTTGTTATATAAAACAACAATAACAATTATATTTTGTTAGTGTGTTAGAAACAACTCACGTAAGTTAGTGAGTTGTTATAGCT
The DNA here is from genome assembly GCA_018340775.1 of Taxus wallichiana var. yunnanensis. Lineage (NCBI taxonomy): Eukaryota > Viridiplantae > Streptophyta > Pinopsida > Cupressales > Taxaceae > Taxus > Taxus wallichiana. The sequence continues at coordinate 587,196,289 of CM031239.1, read as the reverse complement.
ACTTCCTATTATTTAGGAAGTATATTTCCTATATATTTGTATGTTTCAGAATAGATATATATAGAGAATTATTATTGTGTATCCAATGTATTATCTAGTTTTGTGCTTTCACCTCATACTTGAGCTTCTTTTTGCACCATGATCATTATAGAAAATCTGAACATTTGCACTTTTAGTGTTTAGTAGATCCATAATTATAACAAGTCCCACATGGGAATTCACCCCCTCCACATCCGCTATGGCCTCTGAATCCTCCTCAAAAACCTCTTCCTCAACCTTCGTCATCTAGACAACCTTCATATTGATAACCTCCACCTTTAAAAATGCTCACAATACTGGTCTGGCACACACCAATATCAATGGCATCATGAATTTGGTCTATGAATCGAAGTCCTTCATATCGTGAGTAGTGGATGTGTAAATATTACAATAAGAAGAAAATTTCTTACAAAGTGCGCCCTATAACAAAGGGAATCTACTTGGATCATGATCCCCATACAGATTTCACAATCTAATGGCATGGTGTGCACTGACCTTTGAGAACAACTATCCATTGTGTGTCCTTACACTTCACAATCTATGCACCAAAGTCTATTACCTGCTTCGTATGAGTGAATTCACAAACAATTTTTCAAGTTGTTTTGTCATGACAACAATTTTTGCTTCCTAGTGTCAATGCTTCCAATGGCCTCGAATGCAGAGAAAGCATCCAAGGACTCACGTGGATCCATAAAATTATTATGGGAGATGGATCATTTAAAAGGCGTTATAAATCCTCCAAAAAATCATTGAGCATGGTGCGAGGGATGGATATCACAAGATAGCTTTGACAAGAGAGTCTTAAAGTGAGCATCATACTCACACACACTCTCTTCCATACCCTATTGAATTTCCTTGAGCATGAATCATACTCTCGCACACTCTCTGTCATACCCTATTGAATCTCCTTAAGCGTGTTGATGCTTTTCTAATCAAATTTAGGAATGTGGAATTCCACCAAAAAGGCATCATGTAGTGTGGTATAATCCACCACTATCTGATGTGGGTCATACTTATGGTACTAGCTATGTGCGCGCCCTTGCAATGTGGTTGCAAACTAAATTTTCTTCTACTCTGGGGAAGTGATACCATTAATACCCCATAGCAATGTGCACTTGTGTAAATGCTCTACAACATCCTCAACACCTTTGTAATCAAGTAAATGCAAAGACATCTCATAAAACACTGCTGAGGTGGTTTAGGTCCTTCTCCACTAGATCTAGGACCTTGGTTCCCTCTTGTGTTTCCTCCACCACCAATACCACTAGATCCACTAGCTCCTATCCCTCCGGATCCACCATATCCTCCTCCTATAGCAGGAAAAGGGCCCAAAGTAGTTCCAATTTGTGTCCTCACTATTGTGCTAAACTGCACACCAACATTTTGTGTTGTTGAACCACCTCCAGTCATGATACCCAAAATCTGTGTACCCACACCTTGTCCAAATGATGTGCTTGACAAGATTCCACAAAACACCAGAAATTTTTGCATGGCCATAGATGGATGTAATGTAAAATGATATCTACATGATGTTACTTGCTTACCAATGCCAACTGAATTAGAAATACTTGTCTCAAAAATTGGGAAACTAAGTGCAAGGGTTTGGTCACATGGTGGGTTTAGATTCGTGCATATGATTCTTCTCCTTCCTTTATTCGATGAGCTCCCATAAAAATTCGAGGGGGTTATTCTCTTGATCTTTCCAAGATGGGGTAGCACAAACTGCTTAGGTTCCATGTCCTCCACGTGAACCTCAAATCCTTCTCATAATGTCTGCATCCATAATTCCATTGATCCTACAATTTCATGTTGTCTTTCCAAATCCATCTCTCACACTTCATTATAATTGATACATCTCTCCTCTCTCTACACTTTTGTTGTAGGATCTTCCATCTTGCACCACACTAGCTTCTATTCCCTGTGCCTAGTGGGAATTTAGCTAGCTATAGGAAATGTTTCCAAACTCAGAGTGATGATTAGGATCTTGAGGGCTAATGGTATAGCACGCTAAGAAATATCTTCTTAGTTCTCGCAATAAATTGAACTCAACAACCTTTGGGAAAGAATATGTAGAAATCATGTACTCCAACGTGAAGCTAGTCAACATACCACTCCACCAACAATCAATAACACGAAGTTCAAGTTAGATCGGCATCATGAAGGCTGCCGATAGTATTCTTGGATCCAAACACGAGGTTGATAATATCAACTCTTCCTCAATTCATACACCCATAACCAATCATATAGCTACTAGAAAACAACAAAATAATGTCTCATAAATCTCATGATATAGATGCTCATCTACCCATTTACATGCATCAAACTCAGGTCTAGTGTTGAATCACTATGTAAACTCATCCTTTATTTTCTTAAGCCAAGTCTTGACATTTTCCAAGGTCAAGTGTTTTGTCATCACACACTATTCTTATAATAACTTCAAAAAAGGTCCCGACAACAAAACCAAAATGTAGTCACCTTTCCTTAATCCCTTTAAACCCCAAGTGTGTCAGTACATCACCCATCCTTGGCTGGGAACTCACCTAAGGCATGTGAGGGTGTTGAGCCCCTCCTTTATGTGATCCTTGTAATAATGTTTGTCATTAATGGAAGATAGTTTGTAGAAACAAAAACACATGTACTCATTGTAGCAAAAAAGTGAAGAAACTAGATCTAAACATAGATGCACCATATTGTAAAAGTAAACACTACAACATCATAAAGAAATCAGATATGAACCATGAGAAATATGAAGAACACTAGGGTTTGAACCCATAAATAGAGATATACATAACAATCCATCATATTCATTGATTCACAACTATTTACAGTAGCCAAATTACATCAAAAGGGTCATAACAGACCGAATACATTATGAAATAACACCCTAGCTCTACAAAATGACTCTTCTCAAAGGGTTCTATCCATGCTCTCTTCTATGCACCCAGAATATCCCATGCCTTGCATCACACATCTTCTTCCTCCTACATTACCTCTCATTTCCTTGCAACCCTTCACATCCCCATACACATCTGCACTTATGCTTACACACATACCCTTATCTTTCAAATCTAATCACATTCTTAAAATAGAGTGGGATATCTACCCTATCGCTTCAAGATAACTCATAATTATGCCACATGGAAAAGGGGTCATGCTCCACCATACTTGATTATCTATGCCAGCTAGCTAAAGCTTATGATTAGTTTCAACTTTACGCCTCAAACACAATGATTAACCCTTGATTATTCCTTGGAATATTCTTTGCTTGTGCCACAAGTCTTCATGTACTAACCTTATCCACCTATCATGCCTACCCATCTCTTCACGTGTTTTCCATGCAACACCATATTACCTAATGTGGTTGAGTCCCAAAATCCTCTTCTATTTCTCGCATGCCAACCTCCACATTCTCCATGTTTACACAAGCCCTTCACTCAAACTACATGGTTCAAAATGTTCGTTTCCCCTTCTCCACGTGCCTTATTCCTACCTTTCACCCCACGTGCTCTCATCCTCTACTATAGGACTTAGTAATTTTCTTGGATCAACAATAATCTGTATATAAAAAATGAAGTAGCCAATAAATATTTTCTTTATTTATGCAAGCCATTGACCATGATCAATGTTTCCCTCTACGTAGTTGAGTAGTTCCTTTCAGCTTTGGCTAAATTCCAACTTTCAAATGCCATTGAATGATCTATTTTTCTCTTTGTTGTGTCAAGACTGCTCTAATGGAAATGTTGGATGCATCTACATGGACATGGAATGGAATTTTCCAATCTGGAAATATCATGATTAGTACATGTAAGATCTTATCCCTCAACACTTCAAAGGCATCCACACATTGAGCAGTCCATTATATTTTCTTGTTTGTTCTTTTCTTTAGTAATTCCTCTAGAGGTACACTTATCTCTACATAATTCCTTATGAATTTTATATGATATCTAGTATATCCAAGAATTGTTCAAACATATTTTTGTGTTTTAGGTGGAGGTAAATTAACAATCACTAAAGTCTTGACTGGATCAATTAATAATCCTTATTTACAAATTATATGCCCCAACAGTGTGCCAAATGGGGTTAAAAATATACATTTCTTCAAATTAAGAGATATTTGTAATGCTCTGCATCTTTGAAACATTAATCTCAATACTTGAATATGGTTTTTCATCACCTATCTCTGTCTAGTCATCAAGGTTTTCCCCGAAGAAGTCATGGATGAATTATTTGAATGCATTAATCATGATTCTACTAAAAAATGTTGGTGTGTTCTTAAGTCCAAATGACATAATAGTATACATGAATGAACCCCATTCCATCACAAAAGTGGTATTTGGTTGTTCTTCTAGGGAAATTCTAACTGATGGTAACTAGAGAAACCATCAGTGAAAGAATAGACTTCTCTATTCGCAACATTCTCCAACACTTCTTCTATAAATGACGTTGGGAATGGGTCATGTACACAAGATTTATTAAGCTCTCTATAGTCCACGCATATTCTTATTTCTCTTGTCTTCTTGTTTTGGATCATCACTAGACTTATCCATTCTAAATCATCTACAAGATTTATAATTCTAGCATTCAACATTTTATCTATTTTGGTCTTCACTTTTACTTTTAGATTGGGTTTAACCTATATGGCCTCTTTTTCAAGGGTTTGAATCCTTACGATTTGTATCTTCACGGTGCCCACTTCTTCTTTTATAACACTTATCTCCTTAAAATCCTTGGGAAATATGTCTTTAAAATCTTGAGGAAGTTCTATTACTTTGGCCACTTCTTCTTCTGACTAGTAGTCTCCTATCTTGACAAGTTTTTCATCTCCATTGGTGCCAATATTTTTAGTTTTTATTTTTAAAGGATCTTAATAGTACTTGTCTTCTTCCACCTTAGTCTCCACTACCTCCATTTCTCCTTCAATTATTTTTTATCTTATATTTTTAGGCCTATCATCTCTCTCCTATTTTATACTTTATGTAAAGCAATATGTCTTTTATGGACTAGTTCTCAAATTTTCTTGCATTAGTGATTCTTAAGTTTCTAGTGCTTTCTATGAGAATTATTCTATGGTCTCTTCTAGGGTTAGGAATAGAAAATTTCTAATATTTTGTAGTTCATAGATGATGTTAAAAGCTATATACTAGAATTTGAATGTGTGGAATTTTTTTTTCATGATTTGGTCCCAACTTCTTGTCTCACTCTAGAGTTCCTGATGCATGTATCATGGTCGCGGTGTGGGTCCTAGTGTCTAGATGAATAGTTACGTCCATACCATATGAGAATGTTCTCTACATATTTTCTAATGTCTCTCACAAACTTGAATGTGTTTTTGTGGGTAACTTTCACCAGTGTATTTAGGTATTTTTGCACAATAACCTTCACTCTCCAAAAATCTTTTTTGAGAGATGAGGTTAAATAGCTCCCAATCGGAGATATTAGGTTTATGAGCTTCCCACCATCCACGGCATTAATTGTTAGGGTGTCATCAAGAGATTCCATTCTTTCTTTCTCATTCAGAAATATTCACTCCATTTTATCTAAATAACCCTCTAAGTCTCCAAACCTTGAGTACTTTGGTAAAGTTTGGTGGGAAGCCCCACAACTTAATCTATATACCCTTTTGATGGGAATTTCTTTGATTTATTCTTTGGTAGAATGGTATCCATATTCTTCCTCAAATTTATATTTTTCTTGCCAAAAATATTATTTTGTGGCATCATTGACGCCTAATGTAAGTTTTGTGGGAAAATTTCCCTAGAAGGCCCACAACGATGATATGCCACCACACGTCGAAGGAAGTGGTGGGGGTCGGAAGAAAACTTGGTTTTTTACCAATTGTTTTGGCAAAATTTTAAAAGGAAGATTTTCCCCATAGGCCCACTGGCGAATCTAATGATGCCACGTGTCCATAGGGAAAAAATTGAAAAAATGACTAAGTGTTAGCGTAGGGAGAATTTTAATGAAGAAGGCCCGTGCTAATCATATTGTGCCACGTGTCCTATGGCACCGGACCGGTGGAGCGTGGAGGAAAGGTTAAAATTTTGGTGAAGTGTTTTGCTAATTTTCAAAAGGAAGTTTTGGCCCGCTGCCCCCACCAACCAATCATGTTATGCCATGTGTCCCTGGGGTCGGATCTGCGGAACGCGGGAGGAAATTGGGATTTTTTCCCAAATGATTGCGCATAAAGGAAAAATGTTTACCGCATTGAATGAAATGAAGTCACATTTCCTAGATCAGCGGAAGGCGGGGAGAGTTTGGGAAATTTTCCCAAAGGAAAAAAGAAATAAATTTCAAAGGAAAATCCCCCGAGCGAACCAATGGAATTTCGCCACGTGTCTGTTGCGGCAAATTTTAAAAGACATGACCGCATGGAAAATTTTGATGGAAAGGACCATGCCCAATTCAAGCATGCCATGTGGCACCTGGAATGGTGGATCGGGAGGATTTTTGGGGAATTTTCCCAAATGCAAAAAGGTGAAAAAAATTCAAAAAATTTCCCTTGCCAAGCCATTTGGCCCTTTTTTCCTTAAAATTTCAAATGGCCATAACTTTCGATCCAGAGCTCGGCTTTTAATGTTCTTTATATCAATGGAAAGCTAGTGAAATTATCTATAAGATTCTGGGGTAATTTTTGTATTTTGATGGAGTTTGGAGAGATAAAATTGAAAAACTCTCTGTCATGTGGTTATGGGATGAAATGACGCTTCAACCACTGCTTTTAATGAAGAATGGCTCGCATTCTCTCCCAAGATGGCTAAAATTATTAGGGAATGGGCCTGTAAGGATGCCCATGCTATTTTGATTATGTTTTGGTCAATGGTTGAATCTCCCCATGTTTTCCCATGTTTCTCTCTCTTGGGGTCGTGGCTTGCACTGTAAAAGCTAGAATGGGTTCATTTTTGCAAAGGAGACACTTTTTCAGCTCTGCAACTTTCCTTTTCTTCCTCTTTGGTAGAATTTGTGAAAATTTTTACCTTTCCATGTAATACAACACCCCTTTTGCCTCTTGATCACTGTAATGCATTGTATTGGATCTGAAATGTTAATATATGTTCTGTGATTAAAATCCCTCAATCCTTTCATATATCTATCATTGTTTTCCTAATCTTTCATTACATTTTGAGAAATTTGTGCATGCTTTGTGCTATGTTCTCTTGTGGATTGTGTATGTATTATAGTATCAGGTGTCTACAACTCCTTTGGTGCATCACTTCATTAGCATTAGCTTCATTTTCTTGCATTCCCTATCTTTGTCCCCTTGGAATTTAGAGTAGGAACTAGGAATTCAAACCTCTGCAACTTGTAAGTGATATATCTAATCAGAGGAGTTGAGGAACCAACCTCTAATTTGGAGATTCCTCTCCTATTTTTACAATTCCACACTTGGGGAGAGGATTCAATGTTGTGCAATCACACTGGATGTCCAAGATGATTAAACTGGAAGTATGATCAATATCCGGGGTCTTCGCTGATTTGTAACAATAGTTACGGCATGCCGGTAAGGGACCTTAGAGGTATTAACTTTCATGGAAACAAATTTATGTGCATTTTTGCAAGTTTCTTGCTTAAAATAGCCCTAAATTACACATCAGTGACTCGAGGAAGAAGAATTAGCTGGTTTTAGCAGTGCAGACCTAAAAACTCATGAGAAGAATCACCACAAGGTCAAGAGTTGGAGAAGAAGAGGTGTTGTTTGAGTATCTATAGTTATCTCCAAGAAGAAGGCAAAGAGGGAGGAGAATTCAGAGGTCTCCATCTCCACCAAACAGAACTCTCTCAACTCCTCCACCTGGTATGCCTTTCATTCAATCAACAAGGGTTCTAAGGTCAATTAGAATGGCACAAAACAACCCCTATGTCAATTTCACTGGCAGCATCCCACTTGCTCTCAATGCACAGAACCCAATCCTAGTTGTAGCATTGAAGAACATCCCATACTTTACTGGAGAGAATCAGACTACTCCTGGTGATCATGTTAAGGATATTGCTAACATTTGTGCAATCCATGAGATCAATGAGATGCAAGATCTTTGTCACAAAGCTGCGACATCTTCATTCAAAGGGAAAGCTTTGTAATGGTTCAGAGTCTTACATCGGATCTATCCAAAATTGGAACCCGCTATGTATAGCCCTCCATGAGCAAGTTTGGAGAAAAGGAGACAACTTGTCCCTTTTGGAGCAACTAACAACCATCAAGAGAGCTCCCAATGAGCAGGTGAGTGATTTTAACTTCAGATTTCAAAGGAATTGGGAGAGAATTCTAGTGGCGAAGGCCAACAATGAAGGTTCTTTCTCTATTACCTTAAAGCTTTAAATTCTCGATATTTCTATGTTAATTCAATCCATGGGAGGCACAACTATCCCCATTGCTTATAGCATTTCCATTAGAGATGAAAATTATTTGATTTAAGTGGCAAGCTAGCTCCAAGGCCTCTAATGCCATTATTTCCAAGTTTAGAGAGCCCAAGTGCTAGCCAAGTGCCTATTTTAGCTCTAATTCCCACTCAAGAAATCAGAATTCAAGAAAAGCTTCTACTTCATCTTCTAGTGCCTCAAATGAACTTCAAGAAGTCATGAAGCAATTGCAAAATATAGGCAATAAGTTGGTTACACTCAAGAGGCAAAGCAAGCCCAAAGCTTTAGACCTCCTTTCCAGCCCTAAGCTCAACCTAATAGGTAGCCATATCAATCCCAAAGACCACTTAATTTAGCTGCAAATCTAAATCAAGCAAGGCCTCCTGCCAACAGACCATTTCAGCCCTATAATCCCAATGCTACATACGCCTCTAAAGCATTAGCAGACAAAACAATATAGCTCAAGAGTAGGATTGGTGTTTCCATGAAATGAACCTCATAACTACCCATGTGCTTCAACGGTGCCTTGAATCAAGCATTAATGGTGACAACAACTAGTGTGGAGGGTGAAGATAGTCAAAAAAATAACCAACAACAAGAAACATTCCAGCAAAGAATCAGCTCCAAATGATACCACACTTGTAAAGCGCGAGATAGAAGATTTTTGTGGCATGAATCAAACAATTCCCCAAAGTGTTGCAAACAAAACAAGGTCAAAAAGGAGAAATTTGGGTGAAGAAAATCCATTAGCCCCAAGCAATCCTTAATATTCTATCACTCCACAAACTATTGGCAAAAAAATTCAATCCCAAACACGCAAGGACTGCCCAAAATAGCTCCTAGGCCAACTCAAATGCCAGTTGCTGCTGCCCATGTGTAAGGAATGAATGTGCAGGTCAAGGGACAACAAATGGATACTTCATCTCCATTCAATATCATTGATCAGATGAAGAAGACAAATGTAAATATATCAATGTGGGAATCACTATCTATCCCAGGCCAAAGAGATTTGCTACAAGCTTCGTGAAGGACTGGTCAACTTCAAACCAACACACCCAAATGCAAGAGAAGGTGCTCACAAATGCTTCCCAACATGAAGGGAATCATGGAGGAAAGCAAGGTAAAGTGTTGAAGCCCCCTCCATTCTATGTTTCATTGATCATTGGAAACCAATTAGTACACATCTGCATGATTGATTCCGGAGCAAGTAGTTCAGTAATGCCCAAGCAAATAGCTGATCAATTGGGAATTTAGTATGATGTCATATCCAAATGGGTAGTGCAATTGGATGGGAAAGCAAGTAACAACTTGAGTTGGAGTGATAAAAACTTGAGTCTTACATTGCATGCATGCCCCAATGTTGTTGTTTTGCAAGATGTCTCGGTAATAGAACTTCCACCACTTTTCCCTATGTTTGTCAAGGTATTTCACAGCCAAGATTGGAGGCTACTTATCTTCTAATTGGTCACACATGTTGTTCGAGAACAAGATATGGAACCAAGGCCATAATCATATCTGAACCTATTACAAACTTTCACATTGAGCCTTACACTCCAAGTCAGATCAACACTAATTGTTCGGCGTTTGATCTAGAGGATTATCCAAGCACTGATGAAACTGACACCAAGATAGGAAGCATCCCAAATCTAAATCTTGATGAATGGGCAAAAAATTTACATGCTTTTGATCCTTATCAAGAAATAGAAGAATCTAAGCTAGAGTCTATTGCATGCATGAAGAAAATCAGCCTATCCTAGCATCACCAAGCCATACAACAAGGATGACAATGAGGTATGACAGTTGTTTTTGATGGATCAAGGAGTAGACAAGGTGTAGGAGGGGAGCTATGCTTGCTTCACCTCGGGGAGTTAAGTATTATTCAGCTTTTATATTTCAGTTTGCATGCTCTAATAACACTGCTAAATATGAAGCTTTGATCTGAGGATTGCATTGGTCAATCAAGAGAGGAATAAAGAACTTGCAAGTCTTTGGTGATAGTGAGTTGATTGTCAACCAAGTTAAGGGGCAGCATGCTATCAAGAATGATCTACTCAAGTGCTACAAAAATAGGGTGTGGGACCTCATTGAAGATTTTGAGGGCTTTGGCATAAAATTCATTCCTAGGAAAGAGAACCAAGCTGCTGACAGGCTTGCAGCAGTTGGGGCAGCCTTTGACGTTGTTGAAAGCATTCAAAAAGATAAGCTACAACCAAACATCCATGTGATTGTAAGGCCCTCAGTAGCAGACAATAATGTAAGTTGGCAAGTGTTTGAAAATGATCAGCAAATCATCCATTTCTTGCAAGAAGAGGCTGAGTTCTCAGCTAAAAATCAGGAAAATTTGGAGCAGCAGTATGGTGACCAAGTGGTGCAGCTAAGAACCAATAAACTTCCAAAGGGACTTATTACTCTGGAGTCCATTTTCAATCCTAAGGAGAAATCAAACATCCAAGTCAAGGGAGAAGATTTAGTGTCCATCTCGATGGAAGAAGGCAAATCACTCCGAGTTGGTAAAGTGACAACTAAGCAAGAAAGGTATGAGTTCATAAAACTTTGTCAAGAATTCCCTGATGTGTTTGCTTGGAGCTATGAAGATTTGAAGGGTTTCAATCCCAAGTTAGCTCAACACACCATTGAATTGAATCCAAGTACTAAACCCATCAGACAAAAACAAAGGCCGAGTTAATCCACACATGGAGCTTCTCATGAGAAAGGAATTGAATTGGTTGATAGAATCAAGAATCATATTCCCTATCAAGCATTCTAGTTCGTGGCCAACTTGGTCCTGAGGTTAGAAAGAAGAGTGGGGAATTAAGATTGTGTGTTGACTTGAGAGATTTGAATAGAGCATCTCTCAAGGATCATTATCCACTTCCTTCCATGGAGCAGATTTTACAAGTTGTTCTTTGGCTCGAGAGGTTTGCACTACTTAATGGCTATTTGGAGTACAATCAGATTATGGTGAAGGAAGAAGATCAGTTCAAGACAGCCTTTACAACCAAATGGGAACTTATGCATATAGGAAAATTCCATTTGGGCTGTCCAACGCTTGAGTTACTTTCAAAGAGCAATGGACATGGCATTAGTGGACTTGATTAACGACATAGTGCTAATATATCTTGATGATCTCAATGTTTTTTCAAAAATGTAGCAGATCACCTCTTTCATTGAGACAAGTGTTCCAAAGGTGCGAGAAGATTTGGATTATCCTTGAATCCTAAAAAATGTATTTTTATAACCCATGAAGGAAAACTCCTTGGCCACATTGTCTCCAAAGAAGGATTAGTAATTCATCTAGAAAGAGTTGAAGCCATAAGAGCAAAGTGGCATTGCCAAGCCACAAGAAGGCCCTTCAAAGTTTCTTGGGGAGAATTAATTTTGTTAGGAGGTTTGTCCCAAATTTTGCAGCCTTAGTCAAGCCTATCACCAAGATGTTGAAGAAAAGCATGGCTTTCAAATGGGAGTGAAGGGAAAGGAAATTTTGAAGCAATCAAAGAATCCATCTCCCAAGCCCCAACTCTCATCAACTTGGATTTCTCTAAGGATTTCATCCTCTATGCATTTGGGGGTGATGATACTATCTCTCGCAATTTTGGTACAGCAAAACAAAGACAATGATGAGTAGCCAATTGCTTTCTTCAAACCAAAGCCTGGATGGTTATGAGATGAGAAATTATTTCATTGAGAAGCATGTTCTTGTAGTAATCGAAGGAAAGCATCTAGTTTCAAACAATAAGGTTCAATTGTTGGTTTCTCATGTGGGAGTTAAAGACTTCCTCCTCAACAAAGAATTGAATGAAAAAGAGAGCAAGTTGGATTACTTGTGTCATGGAGTATGAAATTGAGATCAAAGTCACCAATTTGGTCGGAGGAAAAGTATTGTGTGAGCATCTGATTTTAAGCAAACAAAAGGAAACATGCAATGAGAAGGAGGTTGTTTTGGCGTTGTAAGACAGTTACCATGAGCAAGGAAGAACTCAAGAGGAGAATGATGGTTTCCTCACTCATTTCTAGACCAAAGACATAATGCACTTCGTAGGCACAGTGTCTATGCCCTCTAGAGATGAACAAGACAAAAAGAAGACGCTTCAGATTGCAAGCTGTCCAATATGCCCTTGTTGATGGTGTTTTGTTCAAAAGGATGTGAATGGAGTGCCTTTGAGATGTATTAGTGCAAATCAGATTAATAGGGTGTTGGAAGAGTTCCATGGTGGACCAGTGGTGGTCATTTTGCACCAAGAGTGATAGCTCTAAAGATCATGAGGGCTGGCTAGTATTGGCTCAAGATTTTTAGTGATTGTTATGCATGGATCAAGAGGTGTAAGAATTGTGCATTCTTCACGAGGTAAAGAGAGGCTAGCTACCCTTCCATTGCATCTAATTTCAATTGACCACCATTCATGCAATGGGGTTTAGACTTCATTAGAGTCATTAATCCCAATTCAAGCCAAGGGCACAAGTGGATTTTGACAACCATAAATTACTTCACCAAACAAATCAAGCAATAGCACTCAAGGAAGTAAATGAATCTAGCATCCTAGACTTCTATGAGGGAATAGCAACAGATTTGGCATACCTTCTTACAATAATATCATATAATGCATTGGCATTCATTGGGTCCAAGGTGACCTGAATGGGCTATCAAGAATGGGATCTACCTAAGTAATTCATCAAACTATTACCCTCAGGGTAATGGCCGAGGATGAGTCTACAAACAAGAACTTGTTGAGGATCATTAGAAGGACTCTTGATGAAAATCAGAGGTCTTGGCATACTAAATTGAAATCAGCCTTATGGGCTGATAGGATAACTCCTAAGAGATCTACAGGTAACTCTCCATTTAAGCTTATTTATGGGAGAGAGGCAATTTTTCCCATGTCACTTGAGTTGCCAACATTGGAACTCATGAAACAGTTGGAGTTGTTGGAGTTTGAGCCCATGGAGGTTAGATATACAGAGTTTATGGAGATCCAAGAAATAAGAAATTAGGCATCCCAAGTAATGGAGAAGGAACAAGATTTGATGAAGAAGACCTTTGATAGGAAGGCCAAGGATAGATCCTTCCAAGTTGGAGATCTAGTGCTAAAATGGGATGCAGAAAGAGCAAAACCAGGAAAGCATTCAAAATTTGATGCCATTTGGAGTGGCCCATACATGGTCACAAAGTGTAAGGACAGCAATGCCTTCTAATTGTCTTCATTGGATGGAAAATAATTGCATATTCCAATCAATGGAATCCATCTAAAGAATTACTACTAAAGGGAATTCTCCACCTTGTACATATTAGCTTAGGTTTTCATTCCTCCAAGTGCTTGTGCACATTGTTTTGCTGTAGTTTAGTTTTCTTTCCCTAAGTGCTTTGGCACAAGCTTGTTATTCTAGGGAATGTGTTTGCAGGCCTTGCTCCATCATGTGATATTCCACCTCCCTCCTTACGGTTGTTCTAGTGGGTTGGGGTACCAAACAAATAATTTGATGACTCCATGCCCAATGGATTGCTTGAGCAGTAATGGTAACTTCATCCAAAGCAGTGAGATGACCCCTCTAAGTTGTCAAAATTGTTATCCAAAATGTGCCCCTTGCACATTTTGTGGCTAACTCCTTCCATTCTTCCGATAATAATGGTATAAATTAGATACCAAATGATAGAATAGAATAAGATTGCAATGACCAAAGAGGGACGGAAGCCTTACAAATATTATTGATCATGAAATCATATTACATAACAATGTAAGAGCTATAATATTTATAGATATTAGGCATAAGCTGTAGACACCTAAAATTGGTTTCTCAATTTAGTGTCCCTCACATTCGTTTTAGGTAACTCGGGCACGTTCACGTCACCAACTATCCCCTGGGATATTATCCAATTTGTGATTTAATCACTTACTCTAAATTTAATTCATCACATCACATCTTACCCATGAGTAATTAAATAATTAAATATTTAATTACACTTCTTCCCATGCATCTTAATCACTTATCTACCCCAAATTTATTCTACCCATGTATCACATCCATTTTTAAATCTTCCCTAAGCGGGATATTTCCCGTGGTCGGGATAAGTCTTGTCTTTTTCGAATCGATCAATTTTGGCCATCTCGGGAGTCTTCTCCGCGGCGCGCCGACCCATTTGGTCGGCGCCGATTTTATAGAGCGGCGCCGATTATAAAAGCAGTCCATGGCTCGGCCAAGGACCGAAAAAGAGACGAACGAGCGAAAGAAAGCACTTACGCACGAACAGAGAGCGAGAAAGATTCAGGTTGCAAGAAAGAGAGATCTTTTTAGCATCAATTGTCTCAGTTAGGGCAGATCCTGTCCTAATCAATCCCTGAGAGGAGCACCGTTACTCTGCCCGTATCATATCAACATCATACACCATCATCTATCATCTAGTGACTCTGTTTCAGCGTCTCTCCATCTTCGGCACATCTTGCAGACTACATTCACCTTCCAATCCCCGAATCTCATCGCGCAGTCCCTGATTGGTCGGGACCGCTTTCATGACATCGATCTTATCCGGCCGACGCGATCGGTCCCTGGTCGACGCGATCACATCGATCGCGCCGATTATACCCAGTCGACGCCGATTTCACTGCAGACAGGTAAAAGGTCACAGGTAACACAAATCCAGCATTATTTCATAGCTTCCTGTTTTCGTCAGATTTCATCTCATTGTTCAGCTTTTCTTTTATTATTACTGCAATCAGAAAATCTAGTCTTTATTTACATCTTTTATCATGTATGCTTCTTTTCTTTATTGAAAACGTGGACTGACATCCGCCAAGGAAGTTTATCACTTCCCGGACCCGCTCCTCGGGCAGTCCACCCAAATATCTTCTAACGCCATCTTTTTCTGTCAAGCATCGGTGTTTTGCAGGTTATTCGGAGCTATTGTGCAAATTGCTCGTGTGCGCCCGTCTTGTCTACATCAGCTTCCTCATCCGTCTACATCTTCATCAGGTATCGATTTCATTGGAGTTTTTCAGGGTTTTTGTGTTTAGTTTGGTGCATTAACTTGGACAGGTAACAAGCACGAAATTCTTGATCTACATTCTGGCACGCCCGGTGGGACATGAACCAAAGTCCCTTATTGGTAAGTTCATTTCTTTTCTAGTTTTGAACTTTGTTCCTTTTCTTCACTGATTTCTATCGGTCCTATTTGAGCATTTCTGTTCATCATTTCAATCTTGCTTTTTAGGCTAAATCATTATCTGGAAATTTTTCTATTTTTAGAATTTTTTTTGTTTCACCATTATCTGGATGTATCTTTCCGGATCTTGTTTGTTGTTTGCTTGATCTTTTCTTGCGGAGCACTTTGCTTGCTCGTGGGATTGTTCGAGGGAAGAGCTCAACAACGCGCTTTTGAAGTCCACACACCTGGAGAGCTAAACCTACAGGTATTCCTCTTTTTCGGTGTTTTCTCCTTTTTAGGATTTCTTTGTTGGTTGTCTATCACATCCAAACACTTCAATCTTTGGTGCTTAAAAGGAACTTAATCGCATTTGGGAAAGAACTTGTTTGACTTGTCTTCATCGAAATCAAACATTTCGTTTTAAGTGCTTAAAAAGAACCTTTTCTTTGTCATTCTTTGCATGCTTTTTCATCTAGTCTTAATTAGGTTGGAGAATTGATCAAAATCGGTAGTGACACTATTTGATTTTTATTTTTCACCTCGCACACAAAGCCAAAATCACTAGGTATAAAGCATCTAAACAAAACTCCTTCCTGCCTCGCCTACTTGGAAGTGATATCCAAGAGGAAGAGCCTACGCTGTACTCGGGCCGCGCTATAAATTCACGGAAGATTTTGGTATATATTGGCAAAGCACCCGACTCCCTTATCGCAGCGTGTGTGAAGTGCGGGGTAGGCCCTATATCAAGCCACGTACTGTCTTTTATCAAGTGCCTTGGGACTCCTCACCACACATTACCCAAACCATCCTTAGTTTGGCTATCTCGAGTAGTTCCCTGTTCTAAAAGCCTTCCCTAACATTTTCTTTTCTTAAAAGCATCAAAATTTAAAGGAGATAATCACTTGCGCCGCTTGAATTGTTTGTGCATTAGCTAGGACAATCTTCTTTCTTGCTTGCTTATGACGGTTATCACCCTTGGCCACAATCTAGGAAAATGGCCCAACAGTTCCTTCTTCCTCGAAATCACCACCAGCGTGGATGTTTCGCACCCTCAATCTTCCTCGGGACCACTTTGTTAGTGGGTTCCCCCTCATGGTCGTATAATCCTTTCCATCAAGCCAAAACAATCCCATCACGTCCAGCTTCTCCTAGTCCATCAGAAATATCTTCTGACTTGGAGTCTATTCCTCGCGGGGATCCTGAATTTCAGGCTCTCCTTGATCGCAATCCGGTAGCCCTCATGGACTACCTAGTACACAAGTCCATTCGAATATCTGATCAAGGACCACCAATCCAACAAGTGTACGATTATCCTCGTGGTTCATCCTGTGCCCTATGTAGAACAGTTTTCATCCTCTCTCCGTCTCGAGCCACGGAAAAGGGGGAGGTTCTTGTGCCTCCTTTTTCTCTTCCACCAACCATGTTGACTAGTTCTCAAATTGCCTTACCTATTCCTAATACTGCAGTTACCTCAACTATTCCTCAACCTACCTTTGAGAGGTCTTCTGCCTTGGCGATAACGAGTGCGTCTGTGCACCCGCATATCGCTGTTAATTCATCTATGCCCTCTATTGTGTCTCAAGGTCAGTACCTCTTCATGAGCCAACCCCCTTCGGCTAGTCAATTGGTTCCTACTTCTCGTCCTCCGGTCAATCTTTCTTCCAATATTCCAGCAACTGTGACCTTCGCCCATCCCCTAGTATCGGCACCCTTGGTACCAAATTCGGCGGTAGAAGGCCCCTTTCAGGTCTTGTTCCCCAACATGTCCAATCTAACCAACACCCATATTCCTCAATCTGTCCCTATTCAATCAACAAACATAGGAGTCCACCAATCACAGGCTCCATCCGTCACCCAACCTATATTTTCTCAACCACTTATTATCTCACAGCCTGCCTATACGCAAGCTACCTCACAACAAATACCTCACCAGGCGTCACCCAAAACACCTGGTTATTCCTCTTACCATCCCACCAATCAACAAATCAATCCCCCATTGACACCTCAACAACATCCACCACTTGCTTCTTATGTAGGACATACCAATGTACCTCCTCCCCAATCCGACGTAGTTCAAATTCTCTTCAAGAAAATTGCAGACTTGGAAGCCTCCACAAAAGGAGCCCGTCCTTCATACTCCTTTGAAGAAGTGTGCAATGAACCCATTCATCCTTCGGTGGCTTTTAAGCCTTATCCTCCCCAATGGGAACTTCCCAAATTCTCAAAATTTCATAGTCGGGAAGACCCTCAACAACATCTGCGAGCATTCAAACATGCTTGCTACCTTATCGTCCAGGATCAGGAACTCATGCTCCGTACCTTTCCTATGTCTCTAGCGGGTCCCGCTTTGGACTGGTACAATAACATCCCTCAACATTCTTTGTTTTCTTTCTCTCAATTGGCCCAGATGTTTGTTGAAAACTTCTCAATAAATATCGCGCATAAGATCTCGATCACAGATCTTTATAACATTCGCCAATTCGACGATGAGTCTATAGCAGACTTTGTCGCTCGTTGGAGAGGGATAATCAACCAATTGTCTTTCTCCCTTCCTCAATCCCAACAAATCGAGTTGTTCACCCGATCTTGTGCTAATCACATTTCTTCCACTCTAAGGATCCAAACTTTTCATACCTTTGAAGAGGCCTTTACAATGGCACGCAAACTTGAATCTCGCGCCATTGAACAAGGGAAGCTAAAACTTCGCTCCAAATCTAAACCAGATTTCTCTCGCTTTACCAAACCAAATTCTTTCCCTCCTAAAGATAAGAATCAAGGGTCCACAAATGCTATCGTATTAAAAACACCAAGAACCGATAGTACTCCTAATCAACCATCACGAAGAGACCCTTCATCTACTCGAAAAGGGCCTTCATCTTCACGATCCTTTGCTCCCTTGGGGGAATCATATGCCTCTATCTTAGAAAAAATGTTGGAAGTTCGCATGATCGAACTTCCACCCATTAGGGATATTGATGAAAGTCGAGAACGTCCTTTCTGGTATAGGGAAAACGATTTCTGTCATTATCACAGAACCAAAGGTCATGACATCGAACGATGTCAGACTTTCAAAAATCTTGTCCAAAAATTCATTGACAAAGGCGAGCTCATCCTGGATAATCCGAATGCTCCCCCAAATCAAGCACTGGACGTTTTTAAACAACCTTTCCCCAATCATGCCCCAAATCATAATTCTTCGGAATCTCAAAAACCAAACACCCACACTATTAATTTCATCTCTACCGAGGACTCTTCTTCTGAAACCAATCCATCTGCAAACACATCAATCGAATCAGATCCTCCTTCCTCTTCATCAATCACGGGAGTTCCAATATCTTCAGATAACCCACCTTTGAATATCCCTACGTTACCAAGCACGGAGTTATCTTTCTCCGCTCCTTTGTCTGACCTTCCATCTATACCCGAGACAGTGTCATCCTCATCTGTCTCATCATCAGACATTCTTTCAATGCTCGAGGCAATCACATCCCTCCGAGTTTCCACTACGGACACATCTACTTCCGTTGCTCCCATTCCCGCCGCAACTATGCCTTTGGTGAATGTACCCATAATTGTGCCGACTTCGACGGAAGTGTCTTCGATCTTGACCCTTCCTATCTCTTTTCCAACTACATCAGAAGTTTTCCCTCCGCAAGGCACTCCTTCTTCATCACTCCCTTCTCCCATCAATAGTGTTACTTCACCTATTAAGGAAAAATCAAAAGAAGTAACACCAACACCTGCACACTCGATTCCTCAACCTAAACCGCGACAACCAAAATCTAACACTACACCATCGGTTCTCCCCACTCGCTTCCTCCAAAAAGGTTACGGCCACCTTATGCCGTGGAAGTTGTCACCATCCCCGAAAAGGAAAACCCATATTTCGAACCATCAAGACCCTGGTGCTCTTCCACAAAAATCTCTCCACGCCCCATAAACGATTGGATTTACCCGCCGAGAAGGCGTCTTCTTCTACACATCCATCAAAGCCATCATCTTCTTCTTCATCAACACCCCTAAAAGTAGACTTACCTACCAAAAAGGATGCCACCTCTTCTATCAAGATCCTCATCTTCGTTACCAACAACCAAAGCACCCTATATTCCTCCTATTACACCTACCTTGAGGACTTCTTCCTCATCCGAATCAATATTATCCAAATCATCCGTAAATCCGACTAAGCAACCCCCTTTGTCTCCAAAGACCACAAAATCTGTCACATCTCCATCCTCCTCAAAATCTATCTTAGGGGCTCCCCCTCCACCAAAGTCAATCATGTCTCATTTACTCCCATCCCAAGCACCCAAGACTGCTCCTCCAAATGTCCAAACAAATAAGAGGATCCCTAATAAAACTGTTAAACCTAACATGCAAGTTCTTTTACCTCGGCAGTCGGTTAATGTAAAAGAACCATCTTCATCATCTCCATCCTCATCTTCGTCTACCAGATTTTACACCGAAATCCTTCATCAACTTATCCAATCTTCATCTATAACCCTTCCTCCGATTAAACCATATAACCCGAAAGGAGTGAAACCTGCTTGGTTTAACTCTGATTTGATTTGTGCCTACCACCGTACTCCGGGTCATGATACTGAGGGATGTAAAGCTCTCCAAGCCGTTATCAAGAACCTTCTGGAAGAAAGTGACCTTTTGCTGGAGGAGGAGGAACAAGTACCTCCTGCCACCTTAGCCCCATCCAAACCTCAACCATCCACTCAGACCTCTAGTGGTTCCACGCCGCCTGATCTTCCACCCTCTCAAATTGACATGATCCATATCGCCACTAGAACCCAACGTTATCATAACCCATCTTCATCTCCAACATCTAGACCACGGGTTGTCATTTCCGCAGCCCCTGAAGGCATGTCTCCTTCCTCATCAGCCCCACGACCCAAGATCTCCATTCGTGCTGCACCTCGGACTCAAGTTCCCGTATCCGTTGAGGAGAGTGTCATGAAGCAACTCACCCAAGCTCCGGTCAAAATGTCTCTTTTTGACCTCATCCAATCCTCCCCACAACATCGCAAAGCTCTAATCGATAATCTACGCGCGCATCGCAAAGAAATTTCGATGAGCCCCAACCCTTCGAGTTGGTTGTTGGATTGAATGGTCCATCGACCGCCATCTCTTTTGAGGACTCAGAAATTCCTCATCTTTCTTCAGAAGATTTGGAGGCTCCCCTCTTCATCACAGTCCAAATCAATAACACTACCTTAAAACGTGTTATGATCGATAGTGGAGCTGCACTCAACGTCATCTCCTCCCACACATTCGAACAACTTAAGTTACCTAAGAATGTGGTGTCCCCTCCGCCTTTCGCCCTTCGATCATTTAACGATCACTAGCAGTCACTCTAGGAATCGTGGTCTTACCCATCCGAGTAGGTAAGAAGTCGCTCCATGAACTCTTCTATATTGTCGAAGGAAAATTCCACTATAACATGATCTCTGACGCTCCGGATTCGCGCAATGCATTGTGTCCCATCCACCTCCATCGATGCCTAAAATATCAATATGAGGGCAAAATATACACCCATCCAGGAGATCCTTTTCCTTCTGCACAATGCGACATGACCATTAGGTCCGCCCCTTTAAAAGAAAATACATCTTCTCCAAATGGGGCCTCATCTTCTTCCATGCCTGCAACCAAACTACCGGATTTACAAAATCTGGAAGAGACATTGCAGCGTTTCTCACTAGGAGAGCTTCCTCTCCTTTCTTTCGATGCCCATCTCAAACCTAATGAGTATGGTAGACCAGACAAACAACCTGAATATCAACCAGGTCTCGGTCGCATCGTCACCATTGGTTTGCCCAATCAACAGACCAATTTCATCTACGGTGGTCTTGATACACCTCATTATCACCCGGATTCTCCTCCTAGAGCCAAACCTTACCTAACAGGGTTTGATTATCTACAGAATCCCACGTTTGCAAAAACTTATCTATATCGATGCGCGTGGAAAGGTTTTGGCCTTGGAAAATATGAACAAGGTATACATGATCTCAAATCCATTCCTACTCTCATGCCACATCAAAAATTTGGGTTAGGGTTTAAACCCCTTTCAAAGGCCACCGTCACTATTCTTGATGAACCTCTTCTTACTAAGGAACCATCTTCTCCCACTAAATCAGAAGCATCACTTGATGTGGATGACGACATTTCCATCCCACCTAACTTTTTTTTTTGATCAATACCATTTCTTAGGGCCGTTAGTCTATGAGACTAACAATCACCCGCTTCTATACCATTAATCTTTCTCGAAATAGTTGGAGACGACTCTCCTACTATCAACACTATCCACCGTGCGGATGATGATTCTGTCCTCACCTATCTAGGGGCAAGAGGATTCATATCTCCCAAGACTATTCCTTCGACATGTCTACCCTTCTCAACGAAGCCACCTATCGACCTTAATATAGGGACTTCAAGACCTCGCATCATTAAGGTCGGCCAATCCCTTAATCCATAGGAATTAGGGGACTTTACCGCTTTTCTCTCCAAACATCGTCAAGCATTTGCTTGGTCATATGAGGATATGCCAGTGGGCTCGATCCCGATATTGTGGTCCACAATATCGTTACCCTTCCCAACATCAAACCACCAAGCAAAAATTGCGTAAAATGCACCCTAGAGTAGCCCTTCATGTCAAAGAAGAGTTAAGAGTGCTTGCTCTCGGCTAACTTCATCCAACCCATCGATTATCCGCAATGGGTGTCCAATGTAGTACCAGAATTCAAGGCTACTAGGAAGATTTGAATTTGTACCGACTCCCGGGATCTTAATTTTGCTCGCCCAAAGGATGATTTTCCTCTTCCTAATATCGACCAACTCGTAGATTTAATCATGGGTCATGAGATGCTTTTCTTATGGATGGTTTCTCCTGGATATAATCAAATCCTCATCGCACTGTAAGACCAACATAAGACCTCCTTCATAACTCTTGGGGACCTTTTTGCTATCGTGTCATGCCTTTTGGCCTTAAGAACGCAGGAGCAACCTATCAACGAAAGCAATGACATACATCTTCCATGACCTCTTACACAAAATCAGAGGATTATGTTGACGATCTCCTCGGCAAATCCAAACGCCGTCAGGATCATCTTTTCATCCTTGCACCTCTCTTTGAGAGGCTTATCCGCTTCTGTCTTCGTCTAAATCCATCTAAATGCGTATTTGGCGTTCTCACTGGTAAACTTTTAGGTTTTATCATTTCCATCAGGGGCATTGAAGTCGACCCCGCAAAAATAAAAGCCATCCTTGAGATGCCTCCCCCTTCTAACTTAAAGCAACTCCGCAGTCTCCAAGGACGTCTTCAGTCAGTGCGTCGCTTTATCTCCCAATTGTCGGACCGTTGTCAACCTTTTCACCATCTTCTCCGTAAGAATGTTCATTTCAAATGGGATGAGCATTCGCTAAAAGGCCTTTGATGATCTCAAAGCTTATCTTCTTTCTCCACTCGTGCTTACACCTCCACGCGAGGGGGAGCCTTTCTATCTTTATATCTCTCGTGATCGACCATGCTCGGGAGCCATGATCTCGCAGACGGACACTTGTGGTAAAGAACAAGCTGTCTATTACATCGCCGCACCCTCCATGAGTATGAGACACGTTACTCAAGCTGAAAAACTATGTTGTGCTCTCTTCTTCGCAACTTCTAAGCTTCGTCATTATCTCCTTAATCACAAAACTTACATTGTCACAAGTGTCAATCCCTCAAGACAATCCATGCAAAACCTTATCACAATGATCGCATCACTCGTTGGCTTATGCTCATGACAGAGAGTTTGACCTCGAGTTTATCCCGCAAAGGCTATCAAGGGTCGTGTTATTGCAGATCAATTAGCCGATGCTCCTCTTCCGACACTCGTGACCCCTTGCTCAATTCCCCGATGAATGTATCCAACAAATTGATTTTGGTCTATCTCCATTTAAAGTAAAACTCTTCTTTGATGGATCCAAATGCCGCAAGAGGGGGGAGGTGCGGGTTTCGTGATGATTCCTCCTTGGGGTATGCCTATCCCAAATCACACACAAATTAAACTTTGAGTGCACCAATAATATGGCTGAGTACGAAGATCTTGTCTTAGGTCTTCAAAATGCCATTAATCTTGCGCCGTCATATTGACATCTTTGGTGATTCTCAACTCATCGTTAACAAGTCACGGGTGTCTATCAATGCAAGAATGATATCCTTCGAAATATCGCGACATCGTTTTTGCCCAACTCCAATCTTTCGATAACTTCACTATCCAAGCCATTCCTCGTATCTTTGCAAATCGATTCGCGGATACCATGGCTTCTTTAGCCTCTCTTATCCCGCCTTTTACCGAAGACTCGCCTTTATGTGGTGTGGCAACGATTGATCAACCATCTCATCTTGGGCAACTAACGTCAATCAATGCTGTCACAACCCATACTCAGGATGAGTGGTATCAACAGATAGTTGATTATCTATCTTATTCGGTCCTTCCTCCAGATCTGACTCCCAATGGTAGAAGGTCTTTTGTCCAACGCGCTAACCGCTATACTATTCTAGGTGGCCTTCTTTACAAACGCGGCTTTGATGGTATTTTGCTTCGATGCCTCAAAACCCATGAATCATCTAAAGCTATTCAGGAGGTCCATGACGGTATCTGTGGTGGACATTTTAGTGGCTTAGCTGTAGCCAAGCGTATTTTACGTTTGGGATATTATTGGCCTTCTCTTAATCAAGATTGTTGTGAATACACTAAGAAGTGCATCAAGTGTCAGCAACATTCCAATCTCACGCACATCCCTAGTCAGGCTTTGCAACCTGCGGCGGATTTGTGGCCTTTTTCGCAGTGGGGTCTTGATCTTATTGGTCTCATCAATCCTCGTTCTTCACAACGTCATCATTCTATCATTACCGCCACTGAGTACTTTACTAAGTGGGTAGAAGCTATCCCCCTTTCTTCAACAAAGGCTAAACCCATAGTTGATTTTGTCTATCAACACATCATTTTTCGCTTTGGCTCCCACAAGCTAATCACGAGATAATGGTAAATCTTTCAAAACACCGATTTGCGTAATCTCTCGCAATGCTTTCAATATCAAGCTCAGCTTTTTCCTCTCCATACTACCCTCAAGCTAATGGTCGTGCCGAAGCTTCCAATAAAACTTCGCGTAATATCCTCGCAAAGGTAGCTAGTCAGCCTGGTAGGATTGGCATCTACATATCCCTTTTGCTCTCTCGGGGCTTATTGGACTAGCATTCGTACTCCTACCGGTGCTACTCCCTTCTCTCTCGTCTATGGGTCTCGAGGCTATCCTTCCTTTGGAAGTCCAAATCCCATCTCTCCGTGTTTCTCTCGGAGAATTTGTCTCCGATGAGGATTATCGTCAAAATCATCAAAGCACAACTTGAACTATTAGATGAGCGATGTCTTAACGCTCTTGAACATCATCAGGTCTATCTCGAAGTGTGTCAAACGTGCTTATAACAAGCACTTGCAACATCGTGACTTCAAAATTGGTGATCTTGTTCTTAAGGAAAATCAAAATGTCACTACACTCGAAAGGAGTCAATGTGGTAAGTTTGCTCCCAACTGGATGGGCCCCTACATTATCACTCATAAATATGGGTCTGGGCTTATCGCTTATCTTCCATGGATGGTATCCTAAGGAACCTCTTAATGCTTTGCATTTACGGCCCTTCTACTGTTAAACTCTATCTTATACAAATCTAGTCGCAACTCGGATCTTCCATCCGTCCTAATAACCTACTATCTACTTTCGTGGTGATTTGAAATTGTGTGGTTCTCCGCCTATTGCCTCGCTTACCTTAAATATGAGTATCGCGGCTCTACTCATTGCACGTTTCTTTTGGATATGTTCCTCCTCATGGTAGGAATACCTTAATCACCACTTCATCTGTCCCAAGTACTTATCTTCATCGGATCTACTCGGGTCATGAATGCATGTTCTTCTATGTTCTCTTCCCCTCCATCTGATCTATCTAGGTCTAAACTCAGCTTCTTTCAAAAAGTTTCAAAAAAAAAAAAAAAAAAAAAAAAGATGCTATCCAAAAAGATAGACTGATCCCTCGAAGGACAGCTATCCATACATTATCAAGTGAATCAAAAAGAAAATAGACCATACCCTCGAAGGATGGCTATCATTAAAATTCAAAATACAGACCGCTCCCTCAAGGACGCATTTGTTTCTCAAAGAAATATTCAAGGCTTCTTGTAATCAATCAGCCTTCCAGTCAGTTTATACACTTTTTAGCATCACTGAAAGACTTCCCGCATCGATCAGTCTTTCCATATCAAGCAAACTTCCCGCATTGATCAGTTTGCCTATCTGTCAAAGTCATGAAGCTGAGATTTAGGACCTTTGTCGATCATATGGAGAATCCTATTTCCCCACTATGGACATGTATTATGTCCCTTATAAGTTCCGACAAGATACTTACTTACTTTTCTTTCCATTTCTATCCTAGATCTGGTTTCAACTAGTTAGTGTCGATTTATTTTAATCTTATATAGGGCCTTGTATGCTTGGTCTTTTGGTTCCCTTTCGGATTTTATCTATGGTCGGTTGGAAGTCCAACTTATCATTTTTCTTCTTCTTCGAGTATCTTCTCTTCTAAGTCACAGCTTGTTTCGCTTTCATCTTTGGCTCTTGTAAGGAGTATTCTCCATTTCTTTGTCTCGCAACCCCGTCAAATGGGCATTTCACATGTTAATTCAATCAAAATTTCTCTTCTATCTAGGTTCATCTTATCTATCAAAACATCTATCTCGTATTCATTTCTCATTACAATTACATCCATATATCAAACACATTTATCTATCTATCCATCAAAATATCGAAAAATATGTACATCTAAGGTACATTACATCTATTTATATCTAATCCATACATCAAGTACATCAGTATATCTATCCATCAAAATATTTAAAAGCTATGTCCATCCAAGATACATCACATCTATCTATCAAACTTAAATCAATCTATCTAATCACATTACATCTATCATATATCACCTATATCTATCCAATCACATCTATTTTATCCACATTTCAATCTATCTAATCACATCTATTTCTATCATCCATCGCCTATATATCTCTAATCATATCTATTTTTCTATATCCATATATCCATGTATATCAAAATTACAAACATGAGTACAATCATATGACCAATAATATGATGAATCTATATATATACATGTGTGTTTTTACAAAAAAATGGGTGGCTTCCAATCGAGCCATCTATACAATGCCTTCCAATCGAGGCTACATCACTATACAAATACACAATCTACCAAGTCTCTATATGGTGAAATCAGAAGCGTGGAGGACACTATCTCCTCCACCCTCCTCTGCACCCGGCTGTCCCTCCTGACCGCCGCCTATCGAGCTCGAAGCACCTGCTGCTGGAGGTCTCGGCCCACCTCGGTCCCTCCCAGTGCTCCCTCCGCCTGAGGCTCCGCTCGCTGTAGCTGTCGCTCCTCTCCTCCTCGCCCCGTACCGAGGCACATCTGGGGCATGCTGCGCTAGAGCATCCTCATAATATCTCACCTCAGCCAGGAGAGACTGGTATGTGCTCAGACTCACCATACCCGGTGCTCGTAAAGGTGCCGGGCTTTGCCGCTTGCCAAGGCCGCGGTGGTGCCCCTCCTAGAGCCGTGCCCTGTGTCCCAGACTCTGATGTGGCACCAGTCTCTCCGTACTTGGCCCTAAGGGCCTCCCTGTGCTGAAGATAGCGATCCCTCTGCTGAATCGCTGTATCTCACTCCTGGCGAGCGGTGTCTCTCTCTGCTATCAGGGAATCCCTCTCCTTTGTCAAGGCCCTGATCTCCTCCAGAGCTACCTGATGTGTCTGTACCAGTGTGGCATGCTCTCCCTCCAACCTGTCTAGTGTCGCAGCTATGTCCTCCTCACCAGTATCTATAGAGGGCGGGAGATGTCGTGGAAGCTCTGTGTCATACCACGCTGCATAGCCCTCATCCACCCCCGCGTCATCATCACTGTCCGTGGAAGGTGGAGCCTCTCGCAATGGGTCTGCCGGGATCAAAATCGGCAAATCTGTCTCTCTGCTATCCCGCCTATATGGCGTATATGTGGCCGGCACTGTCTGAACTAAGCCGAACTGCCTCAGTATCCGCATGAATGGGACTCGCTCCCACATATCTGGTCTGCGACCTCTGACCACTCGGCTCCGTCTCAATCCTACCAAGTGGGCATCCTGACCAACCCATATCGGAAATGCCCGATATGGTCTCCAGATAACCTGATCTGGTGTAAGCGTCCTGAAACGCTCCGAGTACCACTCAGCTGATCTACCTGTGTCTCCAGCGGCCATGTCAGCCCGCCATCTCCGAAATCCATAGTCCACACCCCCCACTGCTGCCGGCATCCACGGAAGCCCGGATGGCCTAATCACTGCTATGTGCTCATACGCCCAGCAATGGAGCACAAAGCTAACGTCAATCCCTGTCCTCCGACCAGTAGTGTACATCCATAGCTCATAGTAAATCTGAGCTATCAGGGCATCAGCGAAGGCAAAAATCTGTCTGTACTGCAAGATGTCGCACACGCAGTCTAGCAGTAGCAATGGGAATCTCCCACCTCCTGAGTCTGGCAAGGCAAAATAAGATATAGCCATCTGAATCAGGGCTATCCGCCTGCTCCGAGGGCTATCTCTGCTCGTATCTTTGTGAGGATATCCTCACACGCCTGCAGATACTATCTCCGAGTCATCGATCTCGTCTCTGCACATCGCACCGGGGCCCTCTCTCGCCGCTCTCGGGTGTGATCTCATCGGGTCCCTGACCTGTGAATCGGAGGATCTCAGTATACATCCTCATGGGTGATAGTCATCTCACCCATCCTAAACCAAAATGTGCACGTGTGGCTGTCCCACCGTCGCACTAATGCCCGCATGAGCTCCACATCCCGTGGCACTGCCTCGTAATATTCGAAACCCCGAGCCCGGCTCGCTCTAAATCTTTGCGATACCAGATCCTGTCACATCGGGAAGGATCGTCTCTAATAGCTCGGGATGGCATCCTCATATGAAGAGCCTCTCGTGCCTCGCATCCACGACATCAAAAGCATAATTAGTCTCTTATTTTCATAAATCTCATCTTCCAAAACAATAACATCCAAAACAAGAAGGAAATGCTAAAAATCTTTCCATCGGGCGCGATTTGGTCAAATCGGCGTGCTCATTCCGATCGGCGCGATTACTAACTAATCGACGCGATCCAAACTCAATCGACGCCGATTATACAATCGGTGCATTGCGAGGCAGTGTAAACTGACCTCGGCCTCCCATACGCATGGAAAATCGGACAACAAAAAAAAACTAAGAAAAGTGGGTTCAACGGTGACTACTTACCCTGTGTCGTGTCCTCTCGCGCTTCGTCCGCTCCTAGAGGCTTCCATTGTGTTCAAATCAAAATCTATCTCTCTGTCTCAATCAATCGTCACGTTGCAAATTAATCGCTTACATTTTCCGGCCCGCATATATATATGCGCGTCTGGATTGGTCGGCGCTGATTTTTGGGTCGACGCCGCTTGATTTGGTCGGCGCCGATTAGTTTAGTCGCCGCCAATTTTTCATGTCTGCTTGCCATAGTGTTGATGCTTGGCTTTCTCATCTATCTCGATCATTTTTTGTGTGCTGAATCTTGCCTTTTGGCACATCTTTTAGATGTCATTGTCTATTTCGGGTTTGTTTCCTTTGCATGGGACACTCGTATCTTCGGCACTTAGAGTTAAACGGGTCCAGTAGGCACTAACGTCGTCCTCGATTTATCGACCGTCTAGTTCTCCCTACCAATGTGTCTCTCTCTAGATGCCGACTACTATTTTGCGATTCTCCTTACACTCATGGGTCTCGTAGGCACTAACGCTGTCTCATGAGGAGACCGGCTAGTTTTCCCTACCAATGTGAGTTCCTTAGGTTCACGCCCTTGTGTTTATTTTTATGCGTCCTCAATGGTCAGTTCTACTCCAGCTATCCGACTGGGGCATCCTGCATTCTCCATCTACCTCTTTCAAACTCGGGATCGTCTGTTCTATCATCCATCCCATCCCTAGTTTGAGGGGGATCACATCACCACAAGTTCTTCTCTTCTTCCATCTCCTTGTTTTTGTCTCATAACCTTGCTTATCGCAAGTTACTTGACAAAAAGGGGCAAAATGTAGACACCTAAAATTGGTTTCTCAATTTAGTGTCCCTCACATTCGTTTTAGGTAACCTGGGGCACGTTCACGTCACCAACTATCCCCTTGGGATATTATCCAATTTGTGATTTAATCACTTACTCTAAATTTAATTCATCACATCACATCTTACCCATGAGTAATTAAATAATTAAATATTTAATTACGCTTCTTCCCATGCATCTTAATCACTTATCTACCCCAAATTTATTCTACCCATGTATCACATCCATTTTTAAATCTTCCCTAAGCGGGATATTTCCGTGGTCGGGATAAGTCTTGTCTTTTCGAATCGATCAATTTTGGCCATCTCGGGAGTCTTCTCCGCGATCGGCGCCGACCCATTTGGTCGGGCGCCGATTTTATAGAGCGGCGCCGATTATAAAAGCAGTCCATGGCTCGGTTCGAAGGACCGAAAAGAGACGAACGAGCGAAAAGAAAGCACTTACGCACGAACAGAGAGCGAGAAAGATTCGGGTTGTAAGAAAGAGAGATCTTTTAGCATCAATTGTCTCGCTTAGAGTAGATCTGTCCTAATCAATCCTCGAGAGGAGCACCGTTACTCGCCCTGTATCATATCAACATCATACACCATCATCTATCATCTAGTGACTCTGTTTTAGCGTCTCTCCATCTTCGGCACATCTTGCAGACTACATTCACCTTCCAATCCCCGAATCTCATCGCACAGTCCCCGATTGGTGAGTCTCGCCTTGATGGACACGATCTTATCCGATGACGCCGATCAGTCCCGGATCGACGCGATCACATCGGCCGCGCCGATTATACCTGGGATGACGCCGATTTCACTGCCGGCAGACAGTAAAAGGTCACGGGTAACACAAATCCAGCATTATTTCGCAGTTCCTGTTTTTCGTACTTTTCATGCTGCTCATTGCCATTTGCTTTATTACCGCAATCAGAAAATCTAGTCTTTATTTACATCTTTTATCATGTATGCTTCTTTTCTTTATCAAAACGTGGATCGACATCCGCCAAGGAAGTTTATCACTTCCGGACCCGCTCTCGGGCGGTCCACCCAAATATCTTCTAACGCCATCTTTTTTCTGTCAAGCATCGGTGTTTTGGGTTATTCGAGCTATTGTGGAAATTGCTCGTGTGCGCCCGTCTTGTCTACATCAGCTTCCTCATCCGTCTACATCTTCATCAAGTATCGATTTCATTGGAGTTTTCGGGTTTTTGTGTTTAGTTTGGTGCATTAACTTGGACAGTGTAACAAGCACGAAATTCTTGATCTACAAATGACCTCATGTGGATAGACATGACACCCTAGCAGACACCAACTACGAGATGATAAGACCCATCTCACATGCACATGTAATTACTACTAATACCAATATTGAATGTTATCCAACATAACAATATTGAATGCAAGTCACTAGACTAGAGTGCACATGTTGCACATTATTAAATAAAAGACAATGCAATAAAATGCAATAAATATGCCTATGCTAAATTATGCTAACATTCCCCCCTTAATTTTGCATAGTTTCCAATGAAGTGGAGAGGAACTCTTTGAAAAGTGTGAATTTGTCACGTGCAAGTGACTTAGTGAAAACATATGCCTTCTGTTCAGCTGTAGGACAGAACTGGAGCTGTATGTTGTGCTTCAAGACATGCTCGTGTATGAAATGAACATGTACTTCAATATGCTTGGTTCTCTCATGAAATATTGGATTGCGAACAAGCTTCATAACTCCTTCATTATCAACATATACTGGAGTAGATTTATGTTGTGGTAGACCAATTCCTTCCAGTATTCGGCGTAGCCATATTGCTTCACAAATAACTTCACCTGCAGCTCGATACTCTTCTGTAGAAGAGTGAGAAACAAAGTTTTGTTTCTTGCTTCCCCATGATATCGGTCTAGATCCCATAAAGAAGACGAAGCCTGATGTTGACTTCCTATCATCCATGTTTCCTGCATGATCTGAATCTGAATATCTTGTCAAGAAGAAGTTGTCGTTCTTCTTGTACTCTAGACCAAGGTCAACTGTACCCTTTAGATATCTCAGTATTCTCTTTGCTACTTTCCAATGACATATTTTTGGTTCTTACATGAAGCGTGATAAATAGCTGACTGCAAAGTTGATATCTGGTCTAGTATATGTCAGGTAAATGAGACTCCCAATCAACTGCCGATAGAGAGTTGCATTCACCGGTGGTGATGGATCAGAATGAGATAACTGAATTCTTGCATCCATAGGTGTAGCAATAGGAGTGCGGTCCATCATCCCGAATTGCTCGAGCATTGTCTTGGTGTATTTCAATTTGTGACACAAAGATATGATTCTCTTTTTCCATACTTCTAACCCAAGACAATAGTGCATGAGTCTCGAGATCTATCATGTCAAACGATCGATTAAAATACTTCTTTGTTGCATCGATCATCTTCACGAACTACTGTAATGATTAGATCGTCGACATAAACAACCAAAATGACAATCTCCCTCCCTTGCTTTTGAGGTAGAGATTGGGGTCATAAGAATTCCTTTCGAATCCATGACTAATGAGATGCTCATCAATTTTGATGTACCATGCCCGGGGTGCTTGTTTTAGGCCATATAGAGATTTTATGAGTTTGCATACCATCATCTCTTTTCCTGGTATTACATAACCCTCTGGCTGAGTCATATAGACTTCTTCTTGCAAATCTCCATTAAGAAAGGCACTTTTCACATCCATTTGGTGGATTTTCCAACCAAATTGTGCATAACTAGAGCAAAGATCATCCTGATTGTCTTGATCTTGGCTGTGGGAGCAAATGTCTCCTCATAATCAATGCCTTCTTGTTGTGCATACCCCTTTGCTACAAGCCTTTCTTTATACTTGTCAATAGTCCCATCTGATTTGTACTTAGTCTTGAATATCCATCTGCATCCAATGGGTTTCTTCCCTGGTGGAAGGTCAACAAGTTGCCATGTGTTGTTCTTCATCATTGACTGATACTCTAAATCCATGGCATCTTTCCAAGCTTTTGATTGTAGGGCTTCCTGAACTATAGATGGCTCAATTGTTTCAACAACTCTACTCATTAGGGCATAATTGACCTCTTCACGAGCTTGACTGCGAGTTCTAGGTCCAAGATTGGATGATGTGCTAGGTGCTTCATCCAAATTTGCATCTCTTATTAATTGAGTATACCATTTAGGTAACTTCTTAGTTGTTCCATTGGCTTCACGGTGGATCTAATTTTTCACCATCATCCAGTTCATCACTTTGTCATCTTCAATGGGAACATCAAATTGTCTTCACAAGAGGTGTATTTCGCATGTTTTTGATTCGTTGAGTGGAGCATCTCGCTTTTTCTTTTCAAAGAACTCAACATCCCTACTTGTGTATACTTTCTTTGCTTTCGGATCCCATAATCTGTGCCCAAGTGCTTCTTCATTGTATCCAATGAATATTAGTTTCTCAGTTTTCATATCCAACTTGTTCATATTCTTCTTGGGTATGTGCATGCTAGCTTTACACCCAAATACTCTTAGGTGTGCAATTGATGGTTTCAATTTGACCATGCTTCTTGAGGTGTCACTCCTTTAAGAGCTACTCATGGGCACTCTATTTAACAAATAGATCGTAGTTCTTATAGCTTCTGCCCAAAATGTCTTTGTTAAACTTGAGTCATCAATCATACATCACACCATTTCCATGATAGTATGATTCCTTCTCTCAACTATACCATTCTGTTGTGGTGTGTGAGTAGGAGGCATTTGTCGATGAATCCCATGAGCTTCCAGGTAAGTCTTGAACTCATTTCTTATGAATTCCCCCTCAACTCGAGTGAGAGTTTTGATCTTGCGACCAAATTCATTCTCAACAAGTGCTTTGAACTTCTGAAATGTCTCAAAGGCTTGAATCTTGTTTCTTAGACAATATATCCACATCTTTCTTGAGTATTCATCAACACAAAGCATGAAGTATTGACATCCAGAATGACTTGGTTACATGGGCCCGCAAAGATCGGTGTGCACCAAATCAAGCTTTCCCTTAGCTCTATATGTGTTCTTCTAGAAGGGTACTCTGTGTTGCTTTCCAGCTAGGCAATTGTGACACTTGTTAGTGTTGTGCTTGAGTGTAGGCAATCCTTTCACCATGTTGCCCTTTTGAAGTGTTTGGAGATAGCCAAAACTGATGTGACCATATATGTGATGCCATAGTTTTGTAGATTGTGTGTCTTTGGCCACTAGAGCTTGATCATCCTTATGGACAAAATCAAGTTGGAACATGCATCCCACATTGGAGGATCTTGCTACAATCTTGGAACCTCTTGACTTATCTCTTATCAAGCACACTTTTTCTTAATTATTCGTCAAAATCCAACTTCAAGTTGTGATCAAGGAATTGACTAAGCGATAGAAAATTCTTGGTCAACCTGTACATACAATACATTTGTGATTTTGCAGTCATGCTTTCAAGAGGTAGTGAAATTTTTCCAATCCCCTTGACATGGTATGATGAGTCATCACCTAATGACACATGGTTCTTGTTAGGTGAGTCACGCAGTTGTATAGAACCAATCCTTGCATCCGATCATGTGTGTCGAGTTGCACCCAAGTCAACATACCGGATATCTTGTGTGGACTTGGTTTCTTCATCAAATTGAGTAGAATACATGTGGTTTCCTTCATCTGAATCATCCTCATGTTCGCAATATACCCTTGGTGTTTGGGTTTTCTTTCACAATTACCATTTTTCTCGCCCTTGATTGTTATTGTTGTTGGATTTCCCTTTATTTGAATTATTGTTACCTTGTTGGTTATTGGGTTTTGAATTGCTTGATGAACCCTTTTTTAGGAATTGTACCAACAATTTTTGATGTCATGTCCCCCTCTATTGCAAATGGAACACTTCTTGGTGTTTTCTTGTTGACTTTGATTTTGTTGGGACTTCTTGTGATTGGACTGAAATTTCCCCTTTCCTTTATGATTGGAAGATAGTTCTTTCTCATCTTCATGATCTTTTTGTTCATTGCCTCTTCTTGTTGGAGTAGATTGACCAACTTCTCAAAGGTGATTGTGTGTTCACTCATATTGATAGTTGTTACAAATATTATTTAGGAAGGAGGAAGTGCTCGCAACACAATTGGTACAAGGTCTTCATCACTTATCTCTTTTCCCAATGACAATAGAGATGCCCTCAAAGTAGCAACTCGTCTCAAAAAAAAAAATTCAACCTTCTCATTGTGCTTGAACTTGAGAGTATGCAGTTGTGATAGTAGGTTGAGGATGGCATTCTTGTTCTTTGCCTCATAGATTGTGCTGAACTTATCCCATGCATCCTTGGCCGATGTGGAATCTCTAATGTGGGGTTGCACATCGTCTATTACGCTAAACAAGATGATCAACTTGGCCTTTTGATTGGCCCTGTCAAATTGAACTTGTTGTCTTTCATCATCAAGTGATCTTGTTGTTTGTCCATCTATAACTGTCTATAGGTCTTCAAACTCAAGTAACACCTTGATCTTCGGTTTCCATGCAGCATAGTTGTGAATCTGGCAAGAAGAACTTTGGTGCTTGTGCACCCATTTCTACAATCTAAATTTCTGAAACTCTGAATTTCTGACAAAGGGTAAGGCTCTTATCACTCCAGGTTTATGGTCTCCCTCTCAATATACCGTCAGGCCGATATACCAAACCTTTCTATATACGCTCCCTTCCGATATACCCGTCGGTACATGGAAGAAGATCACCCTTTCAATATACCCGTCAGTATGGAAAGAGGTGTTAACGCACGTGAAAGAATTTAGTACGTGGTACGTAGACAGTACGGAGAGGGGTTTGTGCAAGCACAAACGGATGGGAGGGCTCAAATGTGTGTGTATTATGTCCTTATTATTCCCGTATATTTTATAGGGTCAATGCCAGGATGACGTTTAGGTAGTTGTGTTAGGTGTTAAGTGCAGCAGTAGTCACGACGGCATCACCCGTAAGCGCTTCCAGAGGCACCGTATATACCGAACACTGCTATGAGATCAAAGATCTCGTGTGATAGAACCAAACATAAAATAAAAAATTTGTACCCTTTTTTTTTCACTTTATGCACCAATATTAGTACAAAATGCTCCAAAAGTACATCGAAATGAAGTTTTTGTGTCCCCCCTCTTTACAAAAAAGGGTTTAGAATCACAAAATACATAATTTAGGCCAAAAATTTTTTTACCCCCAATAGGTGTTTTTCCGCTAAATTTAGCGGTGGCTCTAAATGTGTTTGGTGAGCTTCTAAATTTGGAAATCTCCCAAAATTTATTAATTTCTCCAAATTTTCCAAAAAATAATTTAAGAAAAAATATGGAGAGAGTGGGAATTGAACCGCTGACCTGTTTGTTCCCAAGATCCAAACAAACAATCTAAATATTGTTTTCACCTTTTCTCACAAACCGTGATCTAGGTTTTTCTAAAATTTTGACAGCAGCATCATAAAATATTTTTATTGAAACCCACAAAATTTCAGAAGAATCGGAATCTTAGTTTTTGAGATCTTACCAATTTACCAGCTAGATCTGATTTTTTTTTCGAAAAAAATGATCCGACTTGTACAAACTTTTCGTCATATGTAGAGGCCGAATCTGAAGATGATGTAAACTGCAAAGTTGTGCGCCTCCTTCTTATATTTCCAAAAAAAAAAATGTCACATCAATCCAACATTGTATGAAAAATTTACATCCTTTTTCTAAGAGTTATCTGCTGGAATTTTTTGTTGACGGATCTGCTTCAACCTTTGTGCGGCCAGAATTCTTCACACCTCCACTTTCAAATCTGATTTTTTTAGATCTGATCTTTTTTTTTTTCTTTTGATCTGCAATTTTTTTCAAGATCTCTCTCTTTTTTTTTTAAGATCTCTTTTTTTTTTCACAAATCTTTTTTTTTTTTTTTTTTAGATCTGCAATTTTTTCCAAGATCTTTCTCCTTTTTTTTTAAAGATCTCCAAATCTGAAATATTCCACCAATATGTTAGATCAATTGGCTATGCCAATGACTAATTAAAAAAATTTACCTTCCAAATAAGTGGATAGGTCAAATTTTAGTTGATGGATGCTTGGGAGGAATGGATCTTTGCGGGATGCTTCAATGGCTCTCATTTGATGCGAGATCTTCTTCTCCAATGGATACTCTCAATAGTGCTCCTGTTCAACCTTGCTTGGATAGAACCGCTTCACGATACCAAATGATAATAATTTTATAACTTAGATACAAAATGATAGAATAGAATAATATTGCAATGACCAAAGAGGGACGAAAGCCTCACAAATATTATTGATCATGAAATCGGATTACATAACAATGGAAGAGCTGTAATATTTATAGATATTAGACTGACCTCATGTGGATAGACATGACACCCTAAAGAGACACCAACTACGAGATGATAAGACCCATCTCACATGCACATGTAATTACTAATAATACCAATATTGAATGTTATCCAACATAAAAATATTGAATGCAAGTCACTAGACTAGATTGCACATGTTGCACATTATTAAATAAAAGACAATGCAATAAAATCGAATAAATATGCCTATGCTAAATTATGCTAACACTTCCCTCTCTTGTGCCTCAGTCATAATTTTTTTCTTTTCAAGCACTCAATTTTTTTGGAAATGGCACCATTGCATAGATTTCTTTCTCAGCTTTCCGAAAGGTAAATTTTTCCTCCTAACTCCATGTATTTTTGAAGTTATGGCTCAGTGGAGTTTTTGTGGGAAATTTTCTCCTAGAAGGCCCTGACCCAATGATATGCCGCCATGTGTTGAAGGAAGTGGCGGGGTTGGAAGAAAACTTGGTTTTTACCGATTTTTTGGCAAAATTTCAAAAAAAGAATATTTTCCCCGTAGGCCCGCCTTGATGAATCGGATGATGCCACGTGTCTAGGGGGAACAAATTGAAAAAATGACTAAGTATTAGCATAGGGAGAATTTTAATGAAGAAGGCCCATGCCAATCATATTGTGCCACGTGTCTCGTGCCACCGGACCAGCGGAGTGTGGAGGAAAGGTTAAAATTTTGGCGAGTGTTTTGCCAATTTTCAAAAGGAATTTTTGGCCTTGCCGCCACCAGCCAATCATGTTATGCCACGTGTCCCACGGGGTCGAATCTGCATGAACACGGGAGGAAATTGGGATTTTTCCCAAATGATTGTGCATAAAGGAAAAATGTTTACGGAGGGCCCACGGTAAATGAAATGACACTGCATGTCCCAGATTGGTGGAAGGCAAGGAGAGTTTGGGAAATTTTCCCAAAGGAAAAAGAAAGAAATTTCAAAGGAAAAATCGCCCCCACCCGAGCGCGAACCAATGGAATTTTTCCACATTTCCAGTGGCGGCAAATTTTAAAAGACAAGCCCACATGGAAAATTTTGATGGAAAGGCCCACACCCAATCAAAGCATTCCACGTGGCACCCAGAATGGCGGATCACGGGGAATTTTGTGGAATTTTTCCCAAATACAAAAAAGGTGAAAAAATTCAAAATTTTGCCCACCAACCCGATTTGGCCTTGTTTTGCACTAAAATTTCAAATGGCCATAACTTTCGATCCAAAGCTCAGTTTTTCACGTTCTTTATATCAATGGAAAGCTGGTGAAATTATCTACAAGATTATAGGATAATTTTTGTATTTTGATGGATTTTGAGAGAGAAAATCGAAAAAAACTCCTCTGGCACGTGGTCATGGATAGAAATGACGTTTCAACCACCGTTTTTAATGAAGAATGGCTTGCATTCTCTCCCAGCATGGCTAAAAATGTCAGGGGATGGGCCTGTAAGGATGCCCATGCTATTTTTATTGTGTTTTGGTCAATGGTTGAATCTCCCCCATGTTTTCCCATGTTTCTCTCTCCTGGGGTCATGGCTTGCACTGTAAAAGCCAGAATGGGTTCATTTTGCAAAGGAGACACTTTTTCAGCTCTGCAACTTTCCTTTTTCTTCCTCTTTGGCAGAATTTGTGAAAATTTTTACCTTTCCATGTAATACAGACCCCTTTTTGCCTCTTGATCACTGTAATGCATTGTATTGGATCTAAAATGTTAATATATGCTCTGTGATTAAAATCCCTCAATCCTTTCATATATCTACCATTGTTTTCCTGATCTTTCATTACATTTTGAGCAATTTGTGCATGCTTTGTGCTATGTTCTCTTATGGATTGTGTATGTATTGCAGTATCAGGTGTCTGTAACTCCTTTGGTGCATCACTTCATTAGCATTAGCTTCATTTTCTTGCATTCCCTATCTTTGTCCCCTTGGAATTTAGAGTAGGAACTAGGAATTCAAACCTCTACAACTTGTAAGTGATATATCTGATCAGAGGATTTGAGGAACCAGCCTCTAATCTAGAGATTCCTCTCCCATTTTTACAAGTCCCACACTTGGGGAGAGGATTCAATGTTGTGCAATCACATTGGATGTCCAAGATGATCAAACTAGAAGTCTGATCAACATCCAGGGTGCTACTTGATTTGTAACAACGGGTATTTTTGAGACAATGGGTGCGGACTATGCTATGGTCTGGGTGATTGACGAGGGGACAATAGATACGAAAGGTGTGAGTGAAACTACAGATGCAATGGTCATGGCGGGTATGGGGCCTAGATGTGAAACTACCAGGGGTGAAGTAGGTGAGGGAAATGCCACATTATTAGGGGTTGATGCAATAACAGGAATAAGAGAAGGAGAGATGGATACAAGCATGCCATTTATCAACTGACATGAGGAGTCCCTGGTGGAAGAGAGGGAAAGGTAAAACTATAAGGCCATGGGATTATGATCAAGGATTCATGTAAACTCTTCGTCACCTACAGTAATTATGGTAGGTAAGTTTGGATCCATGGGTGACAAGATGGAAGGTGGTGAGGACTAGGTGGGAGTGGTTGGACGACTAGTATGGAATATGAGGGCGTTAGTCTGGCTGCGAGTTAGCACCATGTGAAAAAGTGTTGACTGGTAAAACCGTATTTTGTACATGAGACAAAAAATAGTAAACAGAGAATAGTGGGTTACGGGAGGTGAATCCGGGTCAATATCTAGATTTTGAAAATCAAACACAGCAACCAATAATGGTCGGAGTTAACGTTGTGATTAAGGGAAACCGAGAATGGTCAAGCTAAGCGGTGATGGTTGAGGAAAGCTGATGATGGTCGGGATGACTGGTGACAGATTTAGGGAACAATGATGATGGTTTTGAAATTGATACTGTCATTTGTTAAAGAAACCAGTCTCAAAGAATGAAACAAGAATGTTGGATGTATACTGCAAAAACTGGGTATGACGGTAGGTATCAATAGGGGAGAAATATGATGATGCCCTGAGGGCCAAAAACAGAATAGAAATAGTGATAAAGGCTATTCTAGGTAAAGTAACTAGAAATCCAGAAGCCAACACTGGTTAGGGTTTAACCGACGATGATCGAGATGTGAACCGGTGGTCATTTGCGCACCGACGTCGATGACTATGAAATTAGAAAGAAATGAAGAAAATGGGTTTTGTGAATTAAATTAAGTGAAGAATCAAACTCAAAAACCTAAGAATGAGGAGATGGGGCCCTGACACACTGGATAAAGTCGAATACTCAAACTCTGATAGTGCGATGTGTAAGGAAGAAGAAAAATGGAGATTCGTAGTCTCACACCTCAAAACACAAGTCAAGAAGAATGATAAGAAAAAGCACGATCCTAATGGGTGATTTTCTTATGTTTTTTTAGGTTATGCTATTTAGGACTGATTGTGTGTATTTAGAAAAAAATTGGTTAGGAAGGCATCCTAAGAAGGATATCTTAAAGGAGAGATTTAGTATGTTATGGCGAGGCGGGCCATCTTCTAGGATGATGACTTGATAGAGGCAACGATTTAGGAAGTACTACCAATCAGATCGTGTGATCACTAAGCGATGTTCCTAGGTAAGATGTTGTTTAAAAATATGTGTATATTTTAATTTTGTGTAAGTTTGGTAAGACACAGAGAGAGAAAAATTTGCTTTCTATGATTCTTTTTGTCAACCATTGGTCATGACTTCCAGCATATAGGTTTCCCTTAGTTTTAATGTGAGCTAATAATGCAACAAACCATAATGTAATGCAAGTGTTTGAAATCCAAATCAAAGTGTGATATTCGATGTAACAAGTGATGAATAGGAAGAGGATGCTCTTTCACTAATGTAATGCAAAAGAAAGGAAGATGTGTTCTTTTTAAAGCACCAAAAATATGATTATTTTAAGACAATAGAAAGAAGGAGAGTGATTCCAAAGAATAAAATGAATGTGGAATATTTTCAAAGGTAAAAAAACACACAACTTTCACCTAGGAATGAATAAATGTAAAAGAACCCTTGATGGGTGCCACTAGGCATGCAAAATATTTCATCGTTTTATACATTTTCAAAGTAATGAAACAGATAAGGGTAAAGGCCAAGGAGGAATACCTGTTAAATATTGGTTGATTGATGGTTATTTCACACGTTCTAAATTCTTGATCCGGTGATGATCGTGAGAGCTTCCTTTTGGCTAGGAGGAACTACCTGTAAAAGAAAACAAGACCATAAAAAGATAGTTAAATGATATATGACAGTGGACTACCTAGCATATGCTAGTTCTGAGAAGTGTGATACTTCCTAGATGGCTGTC
The DNA here is from genome assembly GCA_018340775.1 of Taxus wallichiana var. yunnanensis. Classification (NCBI taxonomy): domain Eukaryota; kingdom Viridiplantae; phylum Streptophyta; class Pinopsida; order Cupressales; family Taxaceae; genus Taxus; species Taxus wallichiana. The sequence goes on along the minus strand of CM031239.1, from coordinate 587,154,912 downwards.
AATCCACTCTTTAAAACAAGCTAATGTGAGAAAGAAACAAAATCCTATTGTATTTTATATGATTTAGGTATCTCATTCGAAAGTCTGATAAGAAAATCTTAACATAACAAAGTTAGTGTTATGGTCGGATCAAAAGGTAGGTAGTAGGTAGGGTGTTGGAATGGGTCATGGTTAGATTTTGGGTTATTTAGGTCAATTGAGGAGATGATTGTTGTGTTTTTTCTTGGTCAAGGTGTAAAAGCAGTGGCCAGACATCGATTAGGTATAATCGATGCTAGTTTATGTGTAACCAGTGATGGTTATGGGCAACCGACATTAGTATGGTCGAGATAAAAGAAAGTTAAATAGATCAAATGGCGGGGGGCTGGGCGAGGTAAAATGATGTTGGGAGAGTATATGAGAAGGTCTGTGGAGATCTCGGGTATACTCGAAACAAATATTAGGTCATAATGGTGATTTGGTGGTGTGGGTAAGGGAAATGGTGGGATTGTAAGCTATTAAGAAATGGAGGAATGAACATGCAAAGTATAAACTAATGACAAGGATGACAAAAGTTAACTATGCTGAAATAGACAATGCTGGTAGAGATGTACTTACTGTGATGTAGATTTAGATGGTTGAATGGAGGTGGCTGTTGATCAGAAGAATGGTGTTGGATATCATAGCAGTGGCTCCCAGAATGATTCTGTGAGTGCAATGCCTCCAAAATTTGTCCTGGTGTTGGCTCTAGATGTCTAGATACGTGAAAGGATGCTATTTTTTCTTACATGCATCTTTGATCTCCTTTCCTTTCTCTCAAAATGTGCAAACCCAAAAACAAGGTTGTTTGGGTGAATAAATGGTAATTGACGTCAGTTTGAGGTTGACCAGAGTTGATTTAGGGGTGACCGGTGTCGGTTAAGGTGAGATTCCCTAGGTTTACTAAAATGGGTAGATATTTCTAATTTCTTTGGCCCAAATATTTTATTCTCACATATTAGAACAGAAAATTCCCTTATAATGAGCGGGAATGTGCTTAGAGATATTTTAGGGATTGATTTTAGGATTAGAACAAATCATAGCTCATTAAGGAAAGTAAGACTTAGTTATTGTTGGTTATGGAAAAATGCCAAGAATAGGTCTAGGGTGAGGTGGTTGGATGAGATGTCTAGGGAGGTGGCTAGGTGAGGTGGTGGGGTAGAAATTAAGGTAATTAGATATTAAATATTGTGATGATACATATAATTTAATTAAATTAATTAAATTAAAGGTGATGGGGTGGAAGGGTCATGGTTAGATGAGTATGATTAAGCTAGTTATTTGACAAAGGACCAAGGGAGTGTGACCTAATTTTGGTGTCTACACTCCTCTAGAAATTTTACTTTGTCATTTCTTCCAAAGAGCCTAGCCTTAGCCTCGTAGTAACCTTGTTGAGAACATTACATAGCTGCTTGTCCTAGAGTTTCTAGGTATTTACCAAGGGGTTGGCTCCCTTAGACTCGGTATTGGCATGATTTCCCCTTGGTATACTTCAAACTTTGGCTTGTCAATATGTGCCCTCCTTGTCAAATGACGCCATAGCTAGAATTTTTCGTGGGTATAGTGCTTTGGAAGCGTACGCGTAGCACCTTCCTTGGATCAACAAAATAACCCATGACATGTCCTCATTACAGTATCGAGCCTCTTCCTTCCCAAGCGCCGCAGCTTTGGGGAAACTCACCATTAGATTGGGACCTCCTCCCACACTGACTTGTTCTTTCTCAATGCTTTCCTCCTTATCCTCTTCCATCACTATGTCAACATTGTGCTCCAATTCTTGTTCTACCAAGGCCTCAATTATTTTCATTGCTTCTCTTTCTACCGCCTCATTTACTTTCTCTTGTGTAAGGCTTGGAGTTTTCTTCCCTTGTACACCAACCTCCTCACTTCTTCCCATGTCCTAGGTTCCTTCCTCCTCCTGGCTACCCTTACACCGAACGAAAAGGAACTCATGTTCTTATTCTTTTCCCTCTTCTTTTGAATCATGTATCGTTAAAGAAAAGTTGCTCTTGATCTCCTTCAGGATCATCTTCTTCATCGTCATCATCCTTTTCACCTATGTAGGCCTCTAGGCTCTCAGTTTCTTCCAAGTCGGCCTCCTCTACTATCCTCTACTTCTTTCTGAGAGGTGACTCTTCCATAGGGGATCCAGCCTTCTCTGCTTCCTCTGGCGACTTCTCCTTGGTGAGGGGTTACTCTGGTGCCTCTTCTTCCAGGGTCTTCTCCTTTACCGAGGACTTCTTCCTACATGCATAGGTGCTAGGTTTGGCACTTGCCACTGGCATGCTTACTGGCTGGGAAGTCTGCACACTTGGTGCTTTTTCTTCTTCTCTCTCCCTTTTCTTGAGCACGGGATTTCTTCTACCCATGGGATCTTTAGGTATGGAGACATCATTCTCTAGGTATGCACCTTTCTCAAACTTTGTCCTAATGTGGAGATATACACACGTCCGTGGAATTTCCTGCAATTGGTAGAGTCATGGTTTTCATCATTCGACTTCATGTGCTACATAATTTTCCATGTACATGCGCTTCTTAGGGTAGACCAACATCTTGCGCATCTCCCTATGGTCATAATCAACTTAATCGAGATCAACCCTTAGTCTCTTTGCTTCTTTGAACCTGTTAACTCTCACTTGGAAGTATTGGGTGGTGAAGGAGAATGGGAGTTTACACCATGGGCTCATGGTTTCATCCACCAACTTGAATCTTCCTATGTAGAAGTGCTAGTACAAAGCAAAATCATCTTCTTCCTATGTAAGCACCGGTAGTTTCTCTAGAATTCTCCACTCTTCCTCGAATGCATCCCTTAAGTAATTATACCACTTGTCCAAGTGCACCTTGTGGGAGGTTGTCATTGTTTCACATGTATACTTTGCAAATATTTTCGTAGGTAAGGATCTTTAGCCGGATACTCCCAAAAAAACTTGTCTACCATGTCAGGCACTCCTATCTCCAAAAATACAATTTTTCAAGGAGATATTTCCAAAGATTATCTTGTCTCCTTCATGTGTGTTGCTAATTATCTCATCTACAATGAAGGCCGATAAATTGTAGATTTTTCCCTCTGATATTTTTTTGCATACATTCAACCAGGCCTTATTCACCTGCATCCACCTTTCTTGATCATTTAACTTTGTGACTAGGTGTGCGGCCATTCTCATGATGGGATTTGGGATTTCTGCAATATCAAAATACCTTAACCCCTTCTTGTAATCATATGCAAGTGATATTTGTGTTGATGGCATCCTTCTCACTCAGGTCATCATCTATGCTTTCTCCCTCACATAGATGAGGCCTGTAAACATCAAAATCAGCTGAGGGGTTATGTGCATCTTTCACTCTACGAAGTAAAAGTGGTCCTTATGCACACATGACATTGGCCACTAATAGAGACACTCGGGCTTTCTAAAGTAGGGCAACTTGCGGAGTTACTGATAACCATGCCTTCTCCAACTTCACTTTTACCTCATCACTATAGATGGGTAAACTCTCTCCAGTGTCTTTTTGTTCATTAGGCACACTAAATCCAAAACCATTTCCTTCTTTATTTTGTTTGTGTAATGGTTATAATCACTCACCACCATCTTTATCAAATGGGATTACCACTCCTTCCCAAGAAAAACTCCATCCAGTACTACATTTCTACATACCACTCCTCATTCATGCTTGTGGTGGTTGTTATTGGCTGCTCTCTGCCCTTGCCCTTTCCAGGCCTTCTTGGGTGAAACAGGTTGGTTTCTTGGATTCCATTTTCTAGTTCCTCTTATCACTTCAATCTCTTCTTGTTACTCTTCTCTTCCACTCTTTCCAACCTTAGATCTCAAACTTGTAAAGAAAACCTCTTAAACCCGTACCCTAGTTTTTCAAACCCTAGTCGGGATAATTCTTTCACAAGACAGTGCCTTCTCACAACTACTCTTATGCCTGTGAAATCCCTTCCTTACGGTTTGTAAATCCAAACTAGTTACTCACGCTCCAACTCTTAAATTTTTTTCTTCACATGGATAAGTTCTGGAACCGCTAGTTTGTAATGATGCAAAAGTGCTTCTCTCTTTGTATTTGTAATGTAAATAATGAAGTGACCAACCTTCTATTTATAGTTTTTCCTTCTTTTGTGCATTAAATGCTTCTTCACCTACCACTGTACTTCAACACTTATTGTGGATTTTTCCAAAAAGCCAGACTTTAGCACCCTTTCTCATGCGCCCAACCTTACGTGGATGATTCTACAACCTTCCCGGCATGTAACCAACCTATCTAACGAGAAGACTTACATGTGTGTCTCAAAGTGCAAAGGCACTTCTTCCATCCTTTACATGATTTTTTCTCTCGCCTACCTCATGTTGCTTTTTCACTTCTTCCTCTCTTGTACATGGATCCCCAATGTAGCCTTATCCTAACACCAACCATCGCTTTTCACATTTCCTTGCATGTACTTCCTTCAAAGGGCCATTTAATTGGGATTTCTCATGCAATCCTTCCCAGCACTTCACACTTTAAGTTCTTGCACCTTAGTCTATCCCACAATAAATTGATGTGTGGTCCTCTATGCGATTCTGACCTTCAAAAAATAATGAGATTACCGGCACCCAAGTGCAACACAAAACAACAACGAGAAAGGGAAACACAAGAAAATAAAATGCATTAAGGGGAATCCTAAAATAACTAGAAATAATGCCTTATTTATAAACACCAAGAAGAACTATTCATAGTAGGGCTTGAGCCTACTCCCATTGAAGTGTCTTGAAAATCTCATCCCATCTAGCACTTGCAAGTGACATGTGCCCAAATCAAGGATATATGAGATGGTGTAGGGACGTAACCAATGCAATTTTAACTTCCCAAGATGGTGTAAAAACTTGGAATCATGTAGCAACACCATCGGCCAACGTCAAACCTTTTGTTCTTGATGTGATGATCATGCCATGCCTTTTGTTTTACTTTTTCTATCTTTTGGCTCCACCTGGTGAGTGATCCTCTTTTCGTCCAATTGCATTAACTTGTCAATTATTTATTCCAATGCTTGTTCATCGGCCCGATCCTCATGCACGCTATAAAAAGAGAAGGTAATCTGAATTCAATTTGGTAGGACATCCTCTCGTGCCAAACACTAATTGAAATGGTGTGGCCTTATTCAACCTCTGCAGGTTTTCCTATATGCCCAAAGAATGGATCATACTTTATCATCCCAATCCTATCTACCAACATCACAGATCTTAGTCAATGTGTTGCTAAGTATTTTGTTAAATGCCTCAACGGTTCCATTTTCTTGAGGGTGATAGGGAGTAGTTTTGTGATGGGTCACCATGAACTCTGATAATAGGATCCTCATGGTCTCATTCAAGATATGTGTACCCCTATCACTGGTTAAAGTTAAAGGGCATCCATACCTCATGATAATGTTCTCCCACAAAAATCTTGCTCTTGCAGCTAGCTGCTACACAATCTTTATTTGGGTCGCCTCTTGCCCACCTTGTCAAATAGTCTATGCAAGTGACTACATAGAATGATCTAGTCCTATGTGTTCTTTGGTGAAAAAGGGCCTACAAATTCTATTTCCCATTTCTCAAAAGGTTCAATGCTAGGGATAGGGTGCAAAGGCATTTCATCTCTCTGTCCTAGCTTGCCAATGCATTGAAAATGGTCACATGCTTTACAATACTCCTTACAATCCTTATATAGAGTTTCCCACCACAATCCTACCATTAATATTTTATGTGCGGTGGCGTTGCTGCATAATGTACACCTGCACTTCCTCCATGTGCTTCCTCTATGATGGCAAAGCACTCATGCTCTAGTACACACCTATGCACAAAATTCATCACACCCTATTTTTATAAGCCCTCACCGATCAACATGTAGGAACGATGCATATGGCTAGTTGCTTTTTCTCTAATGTCTTCATCCCTTCCGAACCATACCCATTTTAAGGAACACAACAATATCCTCCAAGTCTGAGGGCACACGCCCATGACCTAAATAGCTATGCATCTAGCATGGTATCTTCAATACTTTATGCATCCTCCCTAAATTAATTCTAGACAAATGGTGGGTTCTAGAATTACTCTTGCCTAGTTTGACAACTACGGTGAACTCAAACTCTTGTAATAATAGCATCCACCAACATATGTTCCTTGTAGGATGGGCTTATTCATCAAATATTTTAATTCCATGTGGTCTGTGTAGAAAATAAAGGGAGTTACCGGTAGATATTGTCTAAATTTATGAAGTGCGTAGATCATTGACAACGCCTTGCACTCAATTATAGTGTAATACTACTCTCTTGGTGTCGACTTGTTGCTTTGCAGAAAGCATAGGGGGTGATCAAAAATTCCTAACCAGGATTTACAAGCACCGCCCCAATGGCCATTGCGGAGGCATCCACATGAACATGGAAGGGCTTATCCCAAGAGGAGAAACGTAACATAGGTACGGTGATAAGTATATCCTTCACTATTGCACCTCTCCTAATGGAAATTACTTTTATGTCTGAGCAAATATTTTAAAGGCGTGACGATCTTGGCATACCCCTTGATGAACTTCGATAGTAGCCCGTGTGTCTAAGAAACCCACGCACTATGCTTTGACTAGTTGGCTCCCCCAATCCCACAATTACTACAATTTTGGTAGGATCCACCAGTAAGCCTTCTTTGCATATGATGTGTCCCAATAGGGTCCCAAACGGGGTAGAAAATACACACTTCTTGATGTTGAGGGATATCCTCAACTGTCGACACCTTTCAAACATCAATCTTAGATTGTCACAATGGTCCTTGACTAGTCCATACACGGTCCAATCATCAAGGTACACCTAGAGAAACTTGTGGATGAAGTCCTAGAAGGCCTACACTACAATGCGTGAGAACATAGCAGGCACGTTCTTCAACCCAAAAGGCATGACCGTATAGGAAAACTTCCCCACTCGGTGGTGAAGGTTGTCTTTCTCTAGTCTTCCTTTGCAATCCTCACTTAGTGATAGCCTGAGAACCCATCTATGAAAGAGTAGTCTTCGCACTTTACAACTCCTTCTAAGATTTCTTGATAAATGGGGTTGGGAAGGGATGAATGACACACACTGCATTCAGATCCCTATAATCAACACATAATTTTATCCTTTCATCCTTTTTGATACTAATCACAATTGGACTTATCCACTCTGACTCCTCCATAGCCTCTATGATTCTTGATGCTATCATCTTGTCTATTTCCTCCTTGACCTTCACACATAGATTGGGGTTCATCGGTATGGTCTCTTCTAGATTGGGTGTGCACCTTCCTTTAGTATTTTCCACATCTCCCCCAGGGAATGGTGAACACCCTTGAGCTCATGGTACTGCATGGGAACAGGTCCTGAAATTCATGCAATAGATCAATGATCTTAGAGACTTCCTTCTCGACCAGTAATCTCCAATGATAGCTTCCTTGGGTTCTACCTCGACCCAATATTAACCTTCTTAGTCTTCATGGGCTCATGGTAGGTGCACATTATTTCATCAGCACTATCCATCACTTTGCGTGAGCCTAGAGAATGGTTAACCTCCAAATTTTCCATCTCTTCACCATCTATGACATAGACCATCTTGCCTTTTTCTTTCTCTCTCCATGCAGTGCACTCAAACTACACCTCATCAAACTCATATTCACCAAATTTTCCCTCTAAGCATGGCTCTCCTAGAAATTCTATAAGCCTATCCTCTGCCTTTGCACTATCCCCCATTGTAAGGCACTTGACCTCCTACAATGCCTTATCCACCGATGGTTTGGTGCTTCGATACTCAAATGCTTGGATGAGATCAGCCGCTAGTTCTTGCCAATTCCTTATTTGGTGGCATGTCTCAGAGTGGATGTACCATGCACGTGCGTAACCTTGTAGTGTAGAATATAGTTTGTGTACCCAGAGGGATGGTGGAAAAGCTTCTGTACCTTCCCTCTAGGCTCTCTCACAGGCTTGGATGTGGAAAGAGGCGGGCTCCTTACCATGGTAGTATTTGATGGTGGTGGGCGCGTTGCTTCTAGATAACCGAACAGAGAATTCAATTCTCACTTCACACCATTCTGATAAGCTCTCATGGTGTGTTTCCCACCATCGTGTTGCAGTGTTGAGCAAGACATAGCTTAGCATCTCTCTTCTTTCATTCTCGTTTCTCCACTGGGCCTCCATTTCCTACAAGAAGGTCTCAGTGTAAGCCCCTCTAGAATACTTAGGTAACTTCCTTCCTCCTAGGCACCTAAGTGAGCACACCTTAGGTGCTCTAGTTACAAGCCCCTTCAGTTTTCACCCAACCAACTCATAAGTTCCATGCACCCAATTGTCACATGCTAGACTAGTGGTGTCACTTACCGACTGAGCATCCTCAAACTGGATAACTCACAAGTAGGATGGATTATCTCTAGGTCTCAAATAGAACACACATAAATCTAATCAAGGACCTCTTCTCCTAAGGGCTCTGTGTATGGCGCTGACTTCCCATCTGCAAGGGGAATGATAACCCTTTCTTCCTCATTCTCAAAGTTGATGTACCCCTTATTGAACCGCAGAGTCAACATTATTTTTATAGCACCATGGGCGCCCAAGTAATACTAGGAAATTTTCTACCTTGACAAGTGTATAGACTTGAAGTCCCTAGTAAAGTTAGTCCTTGAATGGTGATATCTCGCATCCTTTAATACACGATGGGCATTTCCTTCATTCTATATGACATATAAAGCACATTCAAAGATGGGTGTAATGCGGTCCTTCCCATCGATGCCATGCATCCAAGGTGAGAACATTGATCTTCGTACTGTGTTAATGAGGATATTACTAAGGAGCCATCCATTTACGATTGCATTTAATGTGATCTCCTATCATAGTCAAGGCCGTGGGGAAGGTTTGCATGCAAGACCTACCTCTTGCACTCTTCTCCGATGTGTGGTACCTTCTATCTCAACCATGCTCCTAGCAAGGGAATAATATTATCTTTCCTTAGCATCTTACATACTTCCTTAACCTCATCCATGTCCTTCTGCGGAGCCTCAACACTTCTCCTATGCTCCTACTACCTAGACTACTCCTTAAGACACTAGATTTCTCCCTGTAAGCTCCTTATAATGTCCATAGTTTCTTGGTATACCTCCTTCTGATGGGAAGGGTCTAGGTACTTCCCATGCACAACTTCCTCTCTTGAAACTAAGGTTATTTTCTTTGGTACCTCCCAGGGTGCATGCAACCTCCAATCGAGTAGTGACCATGACAGGTTCTAATCCGAGTCATGCACAACTCTAGGCATCTACTACGTATAATCCTTCTTAATGCTTACCATTGCAATTCCCTTGTCTTTCTGGTGCTGTTGATTCATTTTCTCAAACAACTCAGGGCACTCCTCATACTTGTGTTTCTTCCCACACCATGAGAACTATAATAAGTCAGGGCATTCTCCTTAATATTAGTGCATGGACCCACAATTGTAATAAGTTCCTCATGGGAACTCTTTTCTTCCTCCTCCGTGGCCATTGTAACCACAAAATCCCCCATGAAAACCCCTTCCATGCGCTCCTCCATCCACACATCCTTCATAACGATGATCATCCTCCTTGGAGCTACTAGCAATGCTAGTTTGGCACACACCATGATCAATGGCCTCAAGGATTTGGTCAATTAGTCTATAGTCCTTAGTATTATGGGTTGTAGAGGTGCAAATCTTATAGTAGTAGGACACATTCTTCCGAAATGTGCAATGTAACTAGGGACATCTACTTACATCAGTATCCCCATGAAAAATTTCATAGTGTCTTGTCCTCCAGGGTAACTATCCTTGACATGCCCCTTTACTTTACAATATCTACATCATATACCACCGCGAGTCTCATGGGATGAGTTCACGAGATAAATTCTCCAATTGCTTAGCCATAGTAGCAATTTGAGCCTCAAGAAAAAGGCTAGCACTAGTATCAACACTTCAATAGCTTTGGCGTGTAGAGTTGATTCTAACGCCTCGCACGGGTCTATGAAAATTTTATGAGATAAATCTCTTCTAAATGGAGTTATCAACCCCCCCCAAAAAAAAAAATTAAGCATGTTGTGAAGGGTGAATGTCATATGAAAATTTTGACAGGAGGGTTTTGAACTATGTATCATACTCCCCACACACTCTCGCCATTCCCTATTGAATCTCCTTGAGGCACGATGCTCTTCTACTCAAACTCAAGGATGTGAAATTTTTCCAAGAATCCATTCTTTAAAGTAGTGTAATCCACCACCATTTGAAAAGTTTCATATTTCCTATAGTATCTATTCATGCGTCCTTCTACAACATCGTTCAAACATACTAGCCTTACGCTTCGGGGTTATGAACCCCTTTGCACATAATAGCAACACACACTTGTGAACATGTTCTCTGTAGCGTCTTCAATACCCTTGTAATCTAGAAAATGTAGTGACATCTCAAAGAATAATTGAGGAGGTGTCTGGGGCCCTTGTCCTCTGAGCTAGATCCTTGGTTTCCTCCCAGTGTTTCCCCTACCACCGATCCACCGGATCCATCGGGTCATATGCCTCCTAAGCCACACGATCCACAGGTCCTATTCTTCCTAACCCACTAGATCCACCATATTCGTAGTGTTCATGCCGAGGACCCCAAAGTTCCACTAAACTACACACCGCAAGTGTCGATAATGCCCCACTACCACTAGTGTACCCCACATCACTCCCAGGATGCAAGACCGAAGGCTTGTATACTTGCTCCTTGTCCAAAAATTCCTCAAAATACTAGAATAATATGCGTAGCCATAGAATTGAGAAATGAAAAATTTTATCTCCTAGGCATAGATCTATCACTTCTACAAATACCAACTGGGTTAATGATACTCCTTCCTTGATCTAGAAAACCAAGCACCAAGGTTCAGCCACTAGGTGGGTTTAGATGCATACCAATGACTCTTTTCTCTCCACACGATGAAATCTCATTAGAACATGAAGGGGTATCTCTTACATGCCTGCCGCAAGATGGGGTAGTACATAATACTTAGGTCTCACGTCCTTCATGTGAACCTCAACTCCTTCCCATAATGTCTGCTGCCTCCATAGATCCTTCACACTGTAACCTCACATTGTCTAGCAATCTCCCTTTCACGTGCTTCACTATACTTGAGTCATCTCTCCTCCCTTTCTTTCTCCATTGTAATATCTCTGTCATCTTCCTCCACCCTAGCTTCCTCACCCAACACTCAAAACGGTTTAGTCAGCCATTGGAAATGCCTCTAAACTCAAGGTAACAATCAAGATCTTCATTGCTAGAGGAATAACATGTAAAAATGATCCTCTAGGCTCCCACAAAACTCAAACAGAAAATTATGGATGAGAATATGTAGAAATAGCGTACTCAGAGTGTAGTTGGCCAACACTCTCTTCCACCACTGATCAACAACACATGTCCAGGTCAGATCTACATCCTACAGCTTCTAATAGTCCTCTTATGTCCACACACGTGCTCTATAGAACCAACTTTCTCTAGATGCATATGTTGAGAGCCATTCATACAACTCTACCGGGAAACAATAGAAAAAAGTTTCATATAGTTCATGGTAGATATTCTCTTCCACCCACCTTCGTGCATCAAACTCGGGCCCAATATTGAATCTCTAAGAAAACTCATCCTCTGTGCTCCTGAACCAAGATTCAACACTCTCTAGAGTTAGACGTTTTGTCATTACTCATTATCTAGACCATGATGCATGCCATTTCCCACTACAACTTCAAAAGAGGTCCTAAAAATAGAACCAAGATGTAGTCATTTTTACACCCACCAAAGAACAAGGGAATCCCATGCGTGTCGACCTTTCACCTAGCAGGCGTTGGGCACTCACCGAGGCACGCATGGGTGCCGAGTCTCTCTTTTATGTGAGTTAAGTGGGAAACCATCATCTATGTTAGGAACTTAATGAATAAAGGTGGAAATGAGACATATAATCATCATAGGGCTTAGAACGGCCTCTAGAAAAATGTATTCATTCCAAATAGAGGGTACTTATAGATAACAGATAGAACTACAATAGAAAGGAAAATACATAAGGATTTACATCTATTCCATAACATCCATGAACAGAAATGAAAATATATAGATATGAACTAAATCAATTACATTCATACTATTGATCAAAGAATACTTGTTATAGAACACACAAGGATTTCATGTGAGAGAGAAGGCTAGGATCAAGGGCATGGAGGGACAAGAAGGACCCGCATGTGGAAGGAAAGTTCATCATTCAGGACTTATCCGATTTTGAGCATGAAGACCTATTTTTAGAAGATGGCGTGTGGAACACACCAATGATGTAGATACGTGCATACCATGCATTGTCTATTTTTGAGGATCGGATTGAAGCATTTTACATGTAGACAAGTTAAGATTAGGATTGACAATTCGATTAAGCGTAATAGGTCTATAGATAGCACACTTGCATGTGTGGATATGCCAGTGAATGATGTGTGGCTATTAATAACATGCGACCTATTTCTAGAATAGATAAGTGGTGAAGTAAAGTCCCCACCCTATATATATGATGTGAGGTACATAGTTGTAAGATATTAGTGTGAGGGATGTATGGAGGTATAGAAATATATGTATATGAATAAATTACTATATCAGACCCATACGTGCATTGATATAGATTAACATTATGTAGAGGGAGCTTCTATGTTTATTAATATATGGAAGATATTGGTGAACCTAAGTGTCATTCTGTGTGGGATTAAGTAGTACATATTCTTGATTCAATCATGATTACTATTTAAAGCTTGTTCTATCATAGATTTAAATGTAGCATACATTGTAAAATGATAGATTAGTTATGAATCTATATGTTTCTTCCTTCATCATGCTAACATCCTGCTATAGTAACCCTAAAGAGGGACCTGGTACCTTTGTGTGCTTTGGGTGAGTGCTCAGTCAAGGTTGAGTGATGTGCCAGTGTAACTAGGGTGTTATCCGGTAAATTATAGGCTTCATCATTGGTTCCCTTTTTGGGACCTCTTTTTTTTAGTTTTTTTAGGATGGTTCGTGATGAAGACGTCTTTGGTTAACTCTAACAAGTATTGAGGAATGGCTACACAATATGGAGGAAGAATATGCATGGCGGTTCAATAGTGGATCGAGTTTAATGCAAGCACTTGTGTAGAATAGAATCTATATGACAACTTATATGAGATCTTTTTTTCCATCTTTAAAGTATAACTATATGAGTGGCTTACTTCGCTTATGAATCTTAGTGAAATTGGAGGTATCACACACTTACTTAAACAGAGGAAGAATTTTAGGCCCTTTATGATGCTGATCGATATGGACTCATATTTTGTGGATATGTGGTTTCATGGTGTTATAAGTTATATTTTAGAATATTCAATTTTGACATACTCTTTCTCGGAGGTAGCAAAATTCAGTTTTTACTGTATCTAAGAGAAGCATATTTGTGAGGTTTTCCACCGGCGATCGAGATCTTGATGGTAAATTTGAACCGGGGACTAAACCAATGGCTAACTAAACTTCACCATGCGTGAGGGTAGGAAAAGGTTTGATGAAAAATGGTAGACTGGTAGCAGAGAGGAAGAGAGAGGAAAGGCGGCATAAGTATAATGAGGCACATGAGAGGGAGATAAAGAAGCGGTGTCCTATTCGCATAAGGTATGGCGTTGAGAGAGATGGATCATGAAGGATTTATAGTTCACGTAGAAGATGTGGAGCTAGAGCATTAGAAACTCTCCCATCTTGGAAAACATGACAAAGATCCCCCTCGACCTCAAATAGAAGTGTTCAAGAGAACTACCGGACCATGGGTGCGTATCTTAATCCACTTGGTGACCTAGCCCTTGCACTTGGTTTTCCAGTATCTAGTACGACAAGTAACCAACAAACTAACTTGGGAAGTAGGAGAGTAGGAGTAAGTCAAGGAGCAAGTACATCAATTGAAGGATGCAGATTCAATGATATTTATAGGAACATTCTTAGGGCACATCATCTACACAAAATGTGGGTACATAGAATGTTGGATTCACCACTAGAAGTGGAACTACCTCACAGACAGTAGGGGTCCAATATAGTACTACTATCATAACATAGAGGAGTACATCTACAGGTCCTATTCCCACTACATATGTAGGATCAGGAGGTATATGTGGTTCTAGTATTGGTGGATCTGGTGGTTTTGGAGGCAGAGGGAACACAAGAGGTTTTAGATCAGGTGGTCAAGGTCCGCAACAACCAAAAATATTTATATGGAGATGTCTCTTCATCTTCCAGAGTATAGAGGTATCAAGGATGTTTCAGACATGTGCTATGTGTGAAATCTTGTGGCATGCTAAAGGAATCATGACTGCTGAATGTAAGGCAAGTAAATTTGCTACTACATTACAGGGATGTGCACACAACTGGTATAGGAAGTTTGACCCTGATCAAACTTGCTTGGATTATGTAGCATTGAAAGATGCTTTCTTGAAAGAGTTCTATATCCCCAAGTTTGGGTAAAAGAATATAAGTGCGCTCAAGGATATCAAACAAGGCACTATTGCGAGTGTACGTGAGTATGATGCTCATTTTAAGACACTTCTATCTAAGCTATCTTATGATATTCATGCTATCCAAAGCCATGCAAAATGGTTTGTTGGAGGATTGGATACACCATTTAGGAGGTATTGTCACATAAGACATAACTGATCCGTGCAAAGCACCTTTGGAAGTAACTTTACATGTTAAGGTAGTTGGGAGCATTGACATTGGCATTAGTCCATTCTTAGAGGCATATATTGTAGCTATGATAAAGCGGTTAAATAAGTTATCAACAAATTCAGCCCATGAAACACGCTAAGGAATTTGGTGTACAGATTGTGAAGTGGAAGGTCACACCAAGGATAGTTGCCCTCATAGATTTGTACACTCATTACTATTGGATTGTGAGATATGTCATTTGAATCATGATGCTAGTCATTACGCTTTTTACGAAGACGTGATAAGGAACAATATATCTTGATTTTGCAAGATTTATAGGTCTATGACCCATGATAATGAGGATTGTCGATTGATTGGTCAGATCCAAGATGCTATAGACATTAGGGTATGATAGATAAGTGTAACAGATAATTATAAGGGTAAGAATGAGCACCGGGATCAAGATAATATTCAAACGTGCTATGATAGGAATGAGGGGCTTTTGAAGGATGTCATGGAAGGGGACATGGATATCGTGGTGGATATGGGGGATGAGGCCATGGTGGAGGAAGAGATGAGTTCCTTGCAAAACATGTTATACATGTGGATCTCTTTACCACTATAGGCACAAATGTCCTCGAGAATATTACATGTTCTTTCCTGTGGGAATAACCATAGCTATGAAGAGTGCCTAGACTTATATGAGTATCCGAGTAAGTAGTATAAGCAAGAAAACAAAGGCACGGGATGGTTAGAATCTAGCATGTGATAGAAGATTAGTGGATTCCCAAGATATTAGAAGGACACGAGGCATTGATAGAAAAGATTACAATAGGCACTAAAGCGGCATGTGCAAGAGAAGCGTTGCATCGAAGCCTATGATCACCAAGGAGGAGGTTTTGCATACAATGTACCCTGATCCCACTCATCGGAGAAGGAGGTTTAGGATACCATGGAAGTGTTAAGGAATTTTCAGGGTGAGATAAAATACTTAAAGGAGTAGAAGAAAGCATCGGAGAAAGTCCAAAGCGATATCAATGATCTATAAAAGTGTGCGAGAATGTTGTGCTAGGAGAACATTATCATGCTATTGGGAATTTGGTTAAAGGGGATATACTGCGCATAGGTTTTGAAACTAGACAAAAGATCCTACATGTAAATATTCCCCCTGATAGCATTGACTATGACAAGGAAATTACTTTGAATGTTGTTGTGGATGGGTGGCTGTTGAGAAACATATTGATTGATACAAGTGCGGAAGTAAATGGTCTTACATTAGATGCATGGGTAAAAATGGGAGGCCTCCATTATAGCCATCATCTAATGTGTTGTTTATGGAAAACCAAACTAATCCCACTCCCATAGGATTTTTGAAGGATGCATCTATAACCATACAAGGGGCCAAGTTCACTAGGGATTTTGAGGTATTAGAACTTGTAGAAGAAGACAATTTTCTAGCCTTCCTTTAAAACCCTTGGTGTTATGCGAATAACGCTTATTTGAGATTCAATAAGGGGTTTATCATCTTTGATAACAAGGAGGAAAGGGTTTTGATACCATTGTGCAGATGGGAAGTCTACACCATATGTTGAGCCTCAAAGTGAGGAGGACTTAAACCGAATTTATATATGCACTATTCGGGACCCGGAGGTCAATGAGCCATCAAAAGAAGGCATCATATAGTGGGAGGATTCTCATTCTATTAGTGATACTATGATTATTTCTTGTGACAATTGGGCTCATGGTACATCTGAATTAGTAGGGTGTGAAGTAAAGAGTGTGGTTACGTGCAAGAATGGAATTTGTTGGTCGATGGATAGGTAGCACAATACCTTGGTATACAGGGGCAAAATATCTTCCTGCATTGTTGAAAGCCATGGAAACATAGTGGAAAGATCAAATTAAGAGAAGAGCTATGTTATTCTATACCATACGTGGGCTAGTAGTGCCTTCTGGTGGGTAGTCCACAGAGATAATCTTATAGAATGGGAAGAGATTAGAATCACCTTGTCTATTAGGTTTGTAAGGAACAATGCACCTATGCAGATCTACACTTATCATGAGGATCAACCACATTCAACATCACATTAAATAGTGTGAGAGACTCTAGACAACAGGACATGAAGCATTACCACCTTCACTCTAGGTGCATAGATTTTACTCTATGTTACAAGGATGCACACATGCCTAGTATGTATATGTAGAACTACATCGAGAGACTGGAAACTGGAAAAATTTGACTATAGGGATGATCCAAACCTTTGACTACTTTTCTTCTCAACCTCCAATAGAAGAGGCATTAAAATTTATCAAGCGCTTAACCATGGGAGATAGTGCAAAAGTATAAGAGCATATTCAAGAATAATTTTTTGAGACAAATTCTGGAGCACATTTTGAAAAGGAAGAAGAAACAAACTTTATACTAATTGAACACGTTTCCTTGAGAAAGAGAAAGGAAAGATGGTTTATATCATGGATGATGAGGAAGTTGAGATCCTAGACATTGAACATTCACAAGGGATGTCCAAGGTCTTGGATAGTCAGACAAGGATATGCGCACCTATCACAAACAAATGAAGAAAAAGAAGTTAAATATAGGTTTGGAGGCTAAGCATAAGGAGGCCATAATTGGAGACCACTGGTCAGACTCGGAGGTAGCAAAGGTCATTGAGTTACTCAGGGATTATCAGGAAATATTCCCTTGAGCATATCATGAACTTAAAGGCTTGCATAAATCACTTGGGGAAATGAAGATAAAGCTTAAGGATGGTGCATGCCCAGTTAAAAAGAGGCCTTACAGAATGAATCCTAATTTGTGTGAAAAGGTACAAGAAGAAATTGATAAAATGTTGAAATATTGAATTATCAAACCCCTTGATGAGTCAGAATGGGTTAGCTCAATGGTGATCAGTATCAAGAAGGATGGAAGAATTAGAATATGTGTAGACTATAGGGAGTTGAATGCTACATTTGTCATGATCCATTCCCTATGTTATTCATTGAGGAAATACTAGAAGGCATTACAGGGCATGAAATATACTCCTTTACATATGGGTTTTCAAGGTATCATCAGGCTAGGATTGCTTAGGAGGATTAAGAAAAGAAAACATTTACTACTAAATGTAGTAGTTTTCCTATAATGTCATGCCTTTTGGATTAAAAAAATGTGCTTGATGTATTCTCATGCATAGTTGTTCAGAATTCAAATATTTTATTCACAACTTCTTACAAGTCTACCTATATGATTGGACATTATATGGGCTTGTGAAAGATAATTGTGACAATCATGTGCTTAATTTTTGAATGGTGCTAGATAGTTGAGTATCTCTTTGAACATCAAGAAGTGCATATTTACTACACCATTTGGAATATTTTTAGGACATATAATTTGTAAGGAAGGTTTACTCGTTGATCCACTAAGGTTACAGTCATTTTAGGCCTGGAAGCACCTACCAGTCAAAGTGAGGTGCACAAATTTTTAGGTCATACAGGATATTATAGAAAATTCATCAAAGGGTATGCCAAAATTTCTACACCCTTAGAAGAATTACTAAAGGGGAAAGGTACATTTTATTGGGGAGAACCACATTAACGCGCATTTGAGATATTAAAAGAGAAACTTACTACCGTGCCAATTCTATGCTTTCCCTCATGGGATAAACCATTTCATGTGCATGTGGAATCCTCTAGCATGGCCATTGCCATTTTGTTAGTTCAACCAGGAGAAGGTATTGTCTATCATCCAATTTGTTTTCCTAGTAGGAAGCTTACTACTTGTTGAACAAATTTATACAACTACAAAGTGTGAAGCTTTGTATATGATATATGCATTCGTATAAGTTTCAAAAGTACTTGTTAGAAACACCATTTGTGTTTTATACAAATCAAATGGAATTGAAGCACCTAATAAACAAGCCCATCCTATAAGGGCACATATGTAGATGGGTACTCCTATTTAAAGATTTTGATTTCATAGTTGTGGTGAAGCCGGGGAAAATAAATTCTGGAACAAACCATTTATCTAGAATTAACTCGGAGAGGAAGCATAGACAATTGAAGAAACCATGTCGATGCACAGATATATAGGTTATAATGCACACCATCAAAATTAGAAGACATTGTTGTCTTTCTACGAATTGGCATAGCACCGGAAGGAGTGAATGCATTAGAAAAGAAACATTTTTCTATACGTGCGGCACCATTTATGTTAATCGGTGGTGACCTCTACAAGTTAGGTGGAGATAAAGTATTATGTTGTTGTGTATTAGACCAGAGTGCAAGGATATTATGGAAGAAGCTCATGGTGGTATTGTAGGAGGCCATTATGTAGGTGATACATTTGTATGGAAGATCCTACTTGCTAGATTATGGTGGGAGACATTATATAAAGATTGTAAAGAATATCATAAGGCGTGTGATCATTGTCAAGCACTTAGGAAAACTAGGGCAAAGAGATGAGATACCTTTGAGACCAATTAATAGTTTGAACCATTTGAGAAATGGGCCATTGACTTTGTAGGACCTATTTTTCGAGCCGTATGTAGGATTAGGTTGAAATATATCATTACTTGCATAGATTATCTCACACGGTGGGTAGAAGCTACACCTACAAAGGACTGTACAACAACTACAAGTGGCTAGGTATATATGGGATAATTTTCTTACAAGATATGGATGTCTTTTAAGCTTGACAAGTGATAGGGGTACACACTTTTTGAATGATACAATCAAGATCCTATTAGATGATTTTATGGTTATACACCATAAAACTACACCCTACAATCCTTAGGAAAATAGAACTGCTGATGCTTTCAACAAGATTTTGAGAAAGACTTTGACAAAAAAATTGATGTTGGAAGAAAGGATTGAGGATGATAAAGTGTTAGTTGTTCTTTGGGAATATAGAACAACTTATAAGCAATTGAAAAAATCCACACCATTTTAGCCTGGTGTTTATGCACAGAATCCATTCTCCCTATAGAATTTATGTTACCTCTTTGCGCATTACGCGCTACTGGAGGTCTAGGTGATGAATAAGATTTAGAAGAGCATATTGAGAAGATGATTCATTTGGATGAGCAATGAGCTAGAGTAAAATGGATTTAGAAGAAGGAAAAGGCCAGCAGGAAGGCATGGCATGATAGAAACATAAGGGATAAGAAGTTTTAGATTGGAAAAATGGTACTTCTTTATGACTCTAAGTTTTGTGCCATCCAGGAAAGCTTAAAGTACATTGGTTGGGGCCATATGTCATCACTTACATACTTGAATCAGGTGCTTTCTAGTTATAAGCATGTGATGGAACACGACTACTCGGTTACTTTACCATGAGTAGGCTAAAGCCCTACTATAAATAAGACTTCTTGGTGTTTTTAATAAGGCAATATTGCCATTTAGATTAGGTTTCCTTCTTTATTTCCTCAATGTATTTCCTTCATTATCATTTATGATTTGTCAATTTATTTGTTGTTCTTGTGTAAAATGCACTTGCATACATGAAGCTAATTACTATGTGAAGAATGTTTATGCACAAAGGAAGGCACATACCTTTAGTGTGGGATGGTTGTATTTATCCAAGTAAAAGACCATGGGAATTGAAAGGTGAAAGGAATAAAATGCTATGGGTGTGCTTTAAGTCAAAAAAATATTTCTTCTCAAAAGTTACTAAGGATGGAGATGAATGAAAGGATAGTATAACATGAGGTAAGTGGAGGCCATGATAACTACCACTATAAGGTACAATGATGAGGTACTCGGGTGTAAGGGTGCATGCTAAAGAGAAGTCTGTGACTAGAGGGAAAGAAGGTGCACTAGAAGGTTATAGTTGGGGCACGAAGATGTACCACGTGGAAAGAATGAATTTGGTTAGTAAATGAGAGAATATTTAGTAGGTGAAGGAGCAATAAATGCATCAAAATTTGAAAAATTGAAAAAAATTATATAAGGATGGGATGCAGATTCATTTTTAACTTTGTGACTAAGAGAATTTGAGGAAATATCCAAATGTGAAGAGCCAAGTGATTGGGTTAAGGTACTAAGGGTTTGAAACCAAGCTTGATAAACATATTTGTGTGAAAAGAAGCTTGCATCTCCAATGGTGAAGGATTTGAGTGAAACAATGAGGTAGAGAGGAGTTAGGGCATGAAGTTTCCACCAAGGGCATGATTAAATCGAGCTAGGGTTTGATTCACAAAGTTCTGAGTTAAAGATGAGATGTTTGAAAAGGAAAAAAAGAATGGCACCCAAGAAGGCATCTGTAGAAGCGTGAAAAGAAAAGAAGAAGGTGATCATTGAGGAAGAAGATATGGCACTGAAAGTGACTTTTCAGAAATGAAATATCTAGAAGGAGTCATCGTTGGCTAGGAGTGGGATTCATCCATCAAAAAGAGGAAAGTGAGTGAATGCAATCACAAGACCACGAAGAACAAGAAGGAGCTTGATTATTTGCTCACTACTAGGACAAATAAGCATACAGTGGATGACATGCCAATTTTTGATGATGTAGGAAAGAATATTTTGAAAAGAATTGGGGTCTACCAATTATATGAGCTCCCATATTTTGGGAAGTATGATCCTCAGATCGGTGGATCATGAGCATAGTACATAAGGACTTCTTCTAGTTAGTAGGGCCATTTGCAGAGTTAGAATCTCATCTCGCACTCATCTCATCGATTACATGTTTAAAGGCCACATGAGAGGACATAAAGAATGATCTCTTAGATAAAGCCACAATATTAAAGACCGGACATAAGTTTGGGTACACGAAGGGTCTATGCGGTATGGATATAAAAAATTAAAGAACTATCGGTTGTGCAAGTAGCAGACATACCTTGTTACAAAGTTGAATGACCGGGAGCGGTGGTCACGGGTAAATACTATGTGGTTACATGTTACGCGTAATATGTCAAAAGGAGTGATCTACAATATTATAGGATATATCGCAGAACAAATAGTTGAGGAAGCACGTATAGGAGGGAAGATTAGGTTTGGTGTCGTTCTACTGTCACTAGTATTCATGGAAATTGGAGTACGAGGCGGTCAAAGGAAAAAGTATGGGAATACCCCATGGATAATAAGTCACCAACTAAAAGGTTCACTGAGTATCTATGTAAAGGGGCCATGATAGATGACGTAAAGCAAATGCGCGAGAAATGATATGACATGCTCCATGTGGCATTTGGAGAAGAGTGGAACATCCAAAAGGACCTACCATCGGTAGTAGGAAAACAAGTCCGATTTGCTATATATCGGAATTTCTACATCATGTTCTTCCCAATGAAATATGGAGTCGGAACCCTTGTGTAAATTGCCTTACACATTCGGTGCAAGGTATTTCCAAGCATTTGTTCATAGATTTACAAACACGTACCAACTAGTATTCAATGCAGATAAGGTAGACTATGACTACCACACATTGAGAAAGAAGTATGTGTATCCTGGAATGAATTGCCTTCATCGAGAGGATCATTTCGTAGAGGTGTTTAATATTAAGCCAATAAGTCCAGGCCAGCAGCGAATAGGGGAAAAATTGGTGTATCTTCATCTAAAGCCAAATATGGAGAATAAAAGTATGTGGAAGGTGAGTTCGCACTTCCAGCACCACCAAAGGAAAAGTATACAATGGAGAACATCATAGTGCCTAAGCCCACAGAGCCAATTGAAGTGGAGGATGAGGAGGAGGAGCACAAAGATAGTGGTGGTTTGGAGCATAGAGGTAGGAGACATCCTACAAATAAGGGTGAATCTAAGCATGCCATTACACCACCTCAGCCATAGGAGGGTGGTGATGAGGACTTGAATGCAGTCCAATGGAAGCACATATTTAAGAGGGTGTTTTGGAGAACAAGGACCCAAGGTACTACTCCAACCACGGTGCACAGATCACCTAGAATTTCTCCACAGAAGGAGGTAACTATGTAAATAAGGAGGAAACTGAAGTTAAATGAGGAGGTAGAAGAGTTAGAGGAAAGCATGCCTAATTTTCCCACACTTCAGAGAGAACATAGAAGAACACGGTGATGAATAAAAGGGAAGAGAAGAGGACAGAAAGGACCAGAGGAGATAGTTGTTCGAGAATGTTTAGGACATGGAGACAAAAGTCCCAAATTTGGAAGCTAAATTCCCTAAGAAGCAATGGTCTAGAAGAACAAGTGGGGAGAACATTCCACTGACCATGGGGTATACATAGGATGCAAGAAAAATAGTCGTGCCACTTGAGCATGATAGCACGTGTGTATATTTATTCGGCTAGGTGGGAGCTAATGGATGAGGATATGATGACTATGTGCACTTGAAAGCTGAAGAATCATGGTCAATGCACACACACATGAATGATCCTAAATTTGATGTATGTGAAGAGTCATGCATTTTGAGACGACTGAAAAGGCACTCCTAGATAGACACATGACAGAAATCCTATGTCATGTCGAATGAGTAGGTCAGCAACACATTGGTGAAGGTTTCTACTGAAGTGGCTAGAAGAAACATGGACAAAGTTGCAACAATCAAAGCGATGCGCGAGGATATAAAGATAGAATATGTAGAGATAGAGTGCATAACATAAGAGAGGGACTTTTTGTAGAACAAGAATGAAGTATTTATCATCATCGCAAAGGAGATTGGGGACAATTTCATCGAGTGAGGCCACACTTGGATGCCAAGGTACCATAGACATTTCCTTTAGTGATACACTATGTATGGAAGTTGGTGGACTTGGTATGAAGATGAACCTCTACATGCATGACAACACCAAGGAAGTTAGAGAAATATGTAGAATGAGAGAAATCCTTAGTGATGTGAAAGATCGTGCATCTTATGAAGGGCTCTACGTAAGCATTACAAGAATAATTGAAGAGAGCATACCGGACTTTAAATATCTACACAAATCTAGAGGCACTTATCAACATAAATACCCTAGAATAAAATAATGAGTTCCAAAATCAATGAAGAATGAGACATTGGGCCACACAAAAATATTATCAATAGTTAAATAGAAGCGTTAGAACTGTGACATCATCACAAGATCCACACAAGACTCGACTAGAAGAGCTTGGGAAGCTAATTGCGTATAATATGGATCTTTTAGAAGTAATAATGACATCAATTTCCAACGTTGTGTTGGTTCTACAGAGTGAAAAGGGAGTGATTATGAGGGATGAGTTAGAATCCATTGCTCTGGACATCCCAGAAAAAGAAGAATAAGTACTCACTGAATGGCATGTTTTAGAGGCCGAAATAAAGGAATAGTATCTAGAATTGATACTTCAAAATGATACAGAGGAGGTTGTCTCATAACATCATAAAAATTATTTATTTTTCTACATTCTTTCATTCTTATTCTTTCCATTATTCTATTGTTTACTTCAATTTTGGAAGAATACCCATTGTCGAGATGAAAAGGAGATTCGTGTGGGGTAATGTTGATCATAGAATACTTTTTAGATAACACACAAGGAGTTTGCGTGGGAGAGAAGGCCAGGATCAAGGGAAAAAAGGGATAGGAAGGACCCACATGTGGAAGGCAAGTTCAGCATTTAGGACCTAGCCATTTTTAGCATGACAACCTATTTTTAGAATACGGCGTGTAGAAAACACCAACGATGCAGAGACATGCGTGCCATGTATTGTCTATATTTGGAGGATCAGATCGAAGTGTTTTACATGGAGATGAGATGAGAATAGGATTGACACTTCAATTAACTATAAGAGGTCTATAGATAGAACACTTGCATGTGTGGCTATGCCTGTGAACGACGTGTGGCTATTAATAGCATGCAGCCTATTTTTGGAATAGATAAGTGGTGAAGGGCAAGTCCCCACCCTATATATATGATGTGAGGTACATAGTGGTAAGATATTAGTGTGAGGGATGTATGGAGGTATAGAGATATATGCATATGAATGAATTACTATATCAGACCCATACATGCATTGGTATAGATTAACATTATTGTAAGGAGCTTATGTGTTTATTAATAGATGGAAGATATTGGCTGAACCTAAGTGTCATTCTGTGTGGGATTAAGTAGTACATGTTATTGATTCAATCATGATTACTGTTTAAAGATTTTTCTATCATAGATCTAAATCTAGCATACATTGTACAATGATAGATTAGTTATGAATATATATGTTTCTTCCTTCATCATGCTAACATCCTGCTAAAGCAAACCTAAAGAGGGACATGGTACCTTTGCGAGATTCAGGTGAGCGCTCAGTCAAGGATGAGTGATGTGTCAATGTGACTAGGGTGTTATCTAGTAAATTCTAGGCTACATCACATATTCATATTTGTAACCTCATTACATTGAATGGATCCATTATATTACCACAAACACTGATCGGACCAAAGTCATACATCACAGCGGGGATCATGTCCTTCATCCATATAAAGAAAAAATTATATCCCAAATTCTTAATACATTACTCTCTTATATAGCCTCTACCAATCCCACAAAGTTCTCGTAGTATTTCATTAGAGCTCTGCTCTCTATATTATCCTCTATTGTATATCCAATCTACTCTCTTTTTCTTGCAGGCACTTGTATTTATAGGCATCCCCAGTTCCAACTCATCCTTCTTTGGCCTCGGATCTAGCACCAAGTTTATGAATGTGGCCTCCACGAGCATACTCCAACATATCTGAGCTCTCCGCCTCCCTTGTAATGATGGTCTTCTGGAATCCTCTATCACTAAGCATATTCCTTTCGTGGGCATCACATTGCCAAGATGACACCTTATCCACTCCTCATTTCTACGGGTCACGCTTTTCTTGTGTCCTACCCAAAATTCCCAATATGGTTAATTCTCTAAACCTTTTCTCTGTGCATGCATGTGCCATGGGTTTTCTTAAACCCTATCCTGTGTTCCTTCTCCTTGCGTGCCCTTCTTCAACTAGGCCTTGTGCACCTACGCACCTTTTTATACTTAGCCAATATTTTAGGGTCCCAACATCTACGCATACACAAATTTTTGAAAATAATTTGGTTATTGGTGCTGAGCGCAAAAAAAAACAACAACGAGAAAGGAACAAGCAATAAGAAAGGGAAACACAAAGAAAATAAAAAATGCATAAAGGGAAATTCTAATATAACTAGAAATATTGCCTTATTTACAAATATAAGGAAGGATTATTTATAGTAGGGCTTCAGCCTACTCCCATTGAAATGGCCATGTAGCTTTGTCTCATCGAGTTCTCAGAATCGATATGTTCTGAATCAAAGATGTACAAGATGATGTCGGGGCCAAATAAATGGGCTTTTAACTTTCCCAATATGGTTTAGAACTTGGAATCATAAAACAAAACCATCTTCCTAGCCTTAAAATTTTTGTTCTTAATATGATGATCATGCCATGCATTTTTTTCTTGTCATTTCGGTCTTACGAATCCATCTAGCAAGTGATCATCTCTCATCTTTACGCATTAACTTATAGATCCTTTCTTCAAGAGATTGTTCATTAGCCAATCCTCCTACTACACACGCTATACAACAATAGTAACATGAACTCAACTAGAAAAATAGCATCCGCACTAAATACCAATTAAAATTGTGTGGCATTATTCAACCTCTTGTAGGTTGTCATGTCGCCCATAGAAGCAGTGGAAAATTTTTCATCCCATTCTTGTCTTCCAACATCACAAATCTTGGTCAACATGTGACTTAGTATCTTGTTAAATGCCTCAACAGTTCCATTTTCTTATGGATGATAGGGGGTAGTCTTATGATGGGCCACCATAAATTTTTATAGCTCAAAGGATTTCCATACCTACTCATTATGTTCTCCCCATAAAAATGTAGTAGTTTTTGTTGTAGTGCAATCCTTTGTCAGAAGCCTTGGTTCTACCCATTTTGTCAAGTAAATAGTACGACAGTAATGATGTAGCACAACTAGTCCTTCGTGCGATAGATGAAATTGGCCCTACAAATTTGATTGCTCATTTTTCAAATGGCTTTGCTGGAAATTTTCCTTAATGGCATCTCATCCCTCTTTCCGAGTTTTCCAGGCACGCTGACAATGGTCATAGGACTTATAAAATTCAATACAATCTGTTAGATGGTTTCCCATCAAATCTCTATAAGTATAATATTTTATACGATTTGCATTTCTATTATAGTTCACTCCTGTAATCCCACCATGTGCTTCCTTCATAATCACTTCACCTCATGTTGTAATACGTATTTGTGTAGAACCTCATCACGACCTAATTTATATAGATCTCCACTAATACACATATAGGGTGCAATGGGTATTGCTAACTTTTTTCTCTCCAAAGCCTTCATCATGTCAAGTGCCAAACCTATTTTAAGGAATACCACAATATCTTCTAAATACGGGGAACGTGCCATAACCTAAAACTATTGCACGTCGACACAGTATCCTCAATACTCTACATGTCCTCTCTAGATTCAATCTTTGATAAGTGGTCAAGTCTTGAATTACTTTTTCTTGGTTTCTGACCACCATAAGCTCAAACTCTTGAAATAATAGAACCCAACGACATATGCACCCTTGCAAAACTGGCTTGTTTACCAATTACTTCAATGCCATGTGATCTGTGTAGAATATAAATGGTGTTTCTAGTAGATACTTCCTAAACTTATACCACACGTAGATCATTGACAATTCCCTTACACTCGGTAGTGGTGTAATTTTGTTACAGTCACATTGGTGTCAAATTCCTACTTCAAAACACAAGGGTGATCCAAAATCCCCTCACTAGGTTGTGTTAGTAATGCTCTATTAGGTACATTACGAGGCATCAACATACACATGGAAAGGATTATACTAAGAAGGAAATCGTAGTATGGGTGTAGTGACAAGTCTATCCTTAGAAATTATGAAATGCCTTCTATTATGCCTCTCACTAATGAAAGGCATTCTTGTGCTTCAAAAATTCTTCTAAGGCATGAAAATCCTAGTACCCCATATTCCCAAAAGAGAAATCCATACAGCTTAACTTGCGCTCTAACTACTATGGCTCTCCCAATCCCAAAATAACAACAAATTTTGTGGGATCTATTAACAAGCCCTCCCTACATATAATATGTCCCAACAAGGTTCCAAAATGGAGTATCAAAGAAACATTTCTTAATGTTGAGGAATATCCTCAACTATCGACATCTCTCAAACATCAACCTTAAATTTTCACAATGTTATTTTTACAAGTCCACACGATCCGAAGAATCTAGGTAGACTTGAAGAAAATTTTGGATGGAGTCCCGAAATGCTTGTACCACAATGCGCGAGAATATAATAGATGTGATTTTTCAATACAAAGACATGAATGTATAGGAAAATCTTCCCACTTAGTAGCGAAATTTTTCTTTCTCTAGTCTTCCTTTGCAATCCGACTTGGTGATACATTTTGAAAACCCATCCAGTGAAAAGAGTAGAACTCGCACCTAACTAATCCCTCTAGAATTTATTCATTAAAGGGGGTTGGGAAAGGATCGATGAAAAATACTACATTTAGGTCCACGTAGTCAATATAGATACTTATTCTTCCATCTTTCTTGATACTAATGACCATTGAGCTTATCCATTTCGATTCCTCCATAGCCTCAATGATGCAGAAACAATCATCTTATGTATTTTCTTCCTTGACCCATATGTTCAAGTTTAGATTCATCCGATAATGCCTCTTCTAAATCAGGGCGTTGAACTTCCTTCAAATTGATCCTCATCTCCCCTAAGGAATGGTGGATGAATTTGAGTTCATGGTACCTACGTGGGAACAAATCCTAGAACTTGCGCAATAGATCAATGATCTTTAAAACTTATTTCTCTGACCTAATAGTCCCTAATGACATATTCTTAGCGAGTTCTTCACTAATGAGCCAATGTTAACCTTCTTCATTTTGAGGGCTCATAGTGTGGTACACTCGCTCATCAAGTGTTATCTATGACTTCATGAATGTTGGTTGTCAAATAAGGAATTTAATGAAAGTAACACTCAGGGGGATAGAAGTCCCTCCTCTTTAATGGGATAGGTTCCTTATTTAAAGGAAGAAACCTATTTTACAAATGTCTGACGTTTAGTTTTAAAGAGGAACTGCGATAGCATGAAAGTGTTTAAAATGACCATTATCAATACAAAGGATAGAAGAACTAGGAAGTGGGAAAAGGAAGAGTAGCATTCTCGGAAAATATAGATATAAAAATAATTCCTTATAAATGATGAATTAGGATCATATAGAACAAAATCATTTACGTTATAGCCGTAAGATGTTATTTCATAGAACACTGAAGTTCCGGAGATGACATCCACAAGAATACAAATCTTCTTGATACAAATGAGATTAATGATTCAATAATTTTAATAGATAGGAAGAATGAATAACCAAATATAGAAATAGAAAGAGAAGTCTTCTTATATTGATAGATTTTTAACTCTTTTACACTTGCAAAAATAGTTAGAGTTCGCACCCTTTAGAATGGCATGGAGAGCTCATTATATAGCTTACAAATTAGTTACACTTGGTAACCGTTTCTTTTAACTAAGAGATTAAATAAGGAAATTTTTAATAGAATATCCTTAATTAATTTATAAGGAGCTCAACTTACTTAAAAATAGGAGGAAAAGAGAAGCCGAGGAAGAAAAACATCGGTCGATTATGGCTAAGCGCAGGCCCATTGATTTGAGGATCCGATATCTGAATTTCTTTAATGCTTCAGCTATCTCCATACCTCGTGGGATTGTTTTTTTGGAAGTGGCATGAGACCAAGTACCTAGACATTTTTCCATATCCTTATCGAACTCGGTAAGACTCCAGTATTATTTATTTTCCAATAATTACTTGCAGTTAAAGGAAGCAAAATGTCCTTTATCACATTCTTTGGTAATTAAGTCCTCTTTAGCACAAGTCTTCTTTGAGAAATGTTCCGAAATAAGCTTTGATATCTTGAAGAGAGAAAGGAACACCTAAGGTTTCATCATGAAGATGGCAATGAATATCTTTAAAGTAAGAGAAACACAATTTTTTGAAAGATTCTCCTTTCACTTTTACATTATTTAATTCACCTAAAGATTGCTTCCTCCAAACCTTCATTTTCCATTCGACACCAAGAACCCATGCTTTTATAGGTTATTCTTCAGCATCATCAAATGCACTATTGGCCAACAAGATCTTCTCATCAGACCTTGGCCCATAAGGTGAAGATCTGTAATACTGACTAGTCTAGAGCTTTAGCTCTTTATCCATAACCCTTATTGAGGAAGTGAGTTTCTTAAACAGTAGATTAATCACCTTCGTTGGCCTTAAAGGCTTCCTTAATGAAATTCAATCCACAACCATATCACTAACCATGGCTTAAATCATTCCATTAGAAT